>WOGR01000020.1:23897-43887 GCA_015342045.1 Leptinotarsa lineolata | reverse complement strand
AAAACCAATTGAAAATACTGGGTTATCATTCAAAAAAAATTGGCGTCGGTGTCGCGACGCTCTAACGGATGACGCCTAGTGCTGGATCTCTACGTAATTAAGAGGACCCTTTGACATCAAAATCGTCTGCTTTCACGAAATATGGATATTCTCTTTCACACTCTGAAAGAAATGCACAAAATATTTGTAAAATCTGCCATACATCATTTTATGTCTCAACCCGTTGAGAAAATCGAGAATATTACACTATTTCTAGTGGTGGTTTTTCCTCTTGAAATAATATATCCAACGATTTGAGATAATCGTCACAGTTCTGCTTAAAGACTATTATCATTACTGCTTTTGCAAATCCTGCAATTATAATATCGAAAAACTCAGAATATTGACGTTCTCTTAGTGTTTGTGTATTTCTATGGCTTCTATATACATTCTTGTTGAATGATGATTCGATGTTGCTAGCCTCTCGGAATTTTCGAACAGGTGTTTCCCGTCGGACAGTGCATGTTCAGCGACTGCAGACTTCTCAGTCTGTCCCAATCGACAACTCCGATTGTATTCGACTAGGCGGGTACCAATGTTTCTTTTCGTCTTACCCATAATAGACTTTTCCGCTGATTTGAGTAGATCTTTGCTGGCTTTCGCTGATCTTCAGATATTCCAGTAGTTTCTTCGTTGGATTGAAGACGGTGTGAATTTTCTTCTTCTTTAGAATTTTCCCGATTCGGTTGGTGACATCTTCTATGTATGACAGATAGACAGTGCCTTGGTGTAATTCTTCACTGGTGTTTCTCTTCTTCTCCCTTGGAGCCGTAGCGCGGATTGTCTTTTTTGTCGTTGCCATTCGCTTGTAACACAGTTGTCAGGTGTTTTATTTCGTCGTCAATGAAATAGCATATTCTCAAAGCTCTGTTCACTAGGGTGTTGATGACGGGTCCTTTCTGTTTTGGATGATGGTAGATTCCATTATGTAGGTATCGATGAGTGTGTTTTTTTTCTGGCCTAGTTGATTACAGGAGTCCATGTAACTGTGGTAAAGTCTATATCGGTCAGACGAAAAGAAGCATTGGTACCTGCCTAGTCGAGCACAAGCGGAGTTACCGATTGGGACAGACCGAGAAGTCTGCAGTCGCTGAACATGCACTGCCCGACGGGAAACACAAGATCCTGTTCGAAAATACCGAGAGGCTAGCAACATCGAATCATGATTCAACAAGAATGTACTTAGAAGCCATAAAAATACATAAACACCAAGAGAACTTCAACAGAAAGGAAGAGAGAATATATCTACCAAAGATCTGGCACACAGCATTGAAAAGCGCCAAAACAAAGTCAAGTCAACCAAATCGCGCGGGAGGTACGCGCGAATCCGCCATTACAGAAAGTGCGCGAAAAATCAGCACTATAAAAGAGAAGGCAGAAATGAGGGCTTCAGTTTCAGTTGACACATCAATAAGAGTACTTCGACCAAGCCACTGAAGATGACTGCGCAGTTGCAGCCGAAACGTTTGGATATTATAATCAAAGAAGATCACGGCCAAACACGGAAATCAATCAAAACAATTTCTAATCTGTTGTTAATATAGCAAAATATAGGTATATTTTTGGTGTAGAACAAAAAATATTTTATTTAAAATTTCAAGTTCGATCCAGATTGTTTTCAAATGCAATTTGCAATCATGTTGCAATTTTGAACTACCGAGAAAACATATTCAAAATATTCACCTTTGTTGCTGATAACAAACTGATTGTTGATTTTATCGATGAGTGAAATGTGTACATTTGAAAGGTTATAGAAATATTCTTTGTTTGAAGGTCACATGCGAAATGAATCACGTACCTCTTTAAAATAAATACAAATATTACAATTCTAGTAGCGTTCCCAAGTGAATGTATCATCTTATTAAAACAGAAAAGTGATGACAAAAAAAATCCAACTATCTTTTGTAGTCGATTTGGAAAAGGTCGAGTTTTTCTCTCATAAAGGACATCGTAAGAAATTTCAAAATTATACCTTTGTAATTCAGGGATCCTGACACACTGACCGATACAGACCTTAATTCTATTTCAATAACAATAATTTCTACTTCGTGCAGAATAAACAGTGAATATTACTGGAGTTGTATTCCAACGCCAAACCGTTATTTTTAACACCTCGACACGTGTTTCAATCGCCAAGTGATCATCTTCAAGAGGAAGATTCACTTTAATCTTCCTACACCTACATTACTACAGCAGAGGTGCCAAACAGTGCATTACAGAACAGAATAAGCGGGTATAACGGAAAGACGAAATGGTCAAAAACCTAATCTCATAAGCAATGCCATACAACATTTGACTCGAACATACCTTCTTTACTTGATTAAAAATTGTATGCCACCTACAACAGAAACCCCAGATATGAACAAATTACAAAAGTCCATCACATTTCAAAAACGTGATTTTTAAATGAAATTATATTTAATTTATGTATCCCAAAATTTTCAAATTTTCTGAACAAAAAAAATTAGCTCTGAAACGTTCAAAAAATGTTTATACGAGGGTGGTCCCAGAAGTAGCCGGTCTGATCAAGAGATGACGGTAGTTGTTTGAAAACGCCGTGTCTTGGGCCATGTGGATATGCAGTTGGTTAGTACATCGACAGGCAGATGGGGCACAGGTCCTGACGAAGATTTATTTTTGAGCTTATTCCTCAATAAAACTAGCAGTTCATTCGGCAAGTACGGCCTCAAGAAAAAAGTATGAGTTTGAAATTCATGCATTACGTTAGTTATATTTGGAACAGAGAGTTTATTTCTGCCATAGTTAGTTGCATTTATGGAAAACACTTTTTCAACATAATTTCCAGGACATTTGGATAATCTTCAATTTGAAGAGATTATAATGAGCGTGCTTGCGTATGTGAACGCCAACTCAAAAATCGGCACAACCAATTTGAATGCAGTTTTCACTGATGTGATGTGATGAGCTTCACTATAAAAAAAGTCTTCGATATGTTATGGAATAAGCCGATACTTGATGAAAATCTATAACGTATTCAAGAAACGCCTTCTTGCGAGATTTTCACTGAATAGTTTCACAAAACGCAAAACATGTTTTGCTAAACAATAGCTCCTTCAGGCGTCTATACGTCCGCACGTTTCACAAATCACAGCCCG
The DNA here is from genome assembly GCA_015342045.1 of Leptinotarsa lineolata. Classification (NCBI taxonomy): domain Eukaryota; kingdom Metazoa; phylum Arthropoda; class Insecta; order Coleoptera; family Chrysomelidae; genus Leptinotarsa; species Leptinotarsa lineolata. The sequence goes on along the minus strand of WOGR01000020.1, from coordinate 40,732 downwards.
AAAATTAAACGAATTGAACGTCGGAAGTTCTGCCTTAGCCACCATACTCCCCAGACCTCTCGCCAACTTTTGAAACAAATTGTCATGACTTGCTTATACACTAGAGTAACCGAGGTCCGAGAATCCCACCCTGTGGCATTCCCACTGTTGACACTTTCTTTCTTATGCGCTTTTTCTTTAATACTTATTATGTTTTTTATCCGTACACGAGCTTCAAACAAAGAGTTTTTAGTCACTGTGCATTCTCAACATATCGAGACACTGATTGTCCCAATTGCCACAATGACACATTCGCTTATCTTCAGTCTCTAAAATCCCGTCTTGCAGCGTACAGGTGAACCATCAGCAGTTACTTCTTCAAACTACATTCTAGAGTTTGTATCCCCTAATAAATATTATCACAGACCGTGCGCCTCTGAAATATCGTCAATGATTTCGGACAAACTACTTGAAGGCCTATCGGGCGTATCAGGAATCAAGGATTGTTTCAAAAAAAATCCAAATAACTATATACCAGCCGCTTTGCTATCATCGATATCAAAAATCATGAAGAAAGCCGCAAACCACTATATCCTTAAATATTCGGAAGGCTTTAACATCTTGAGCGATCATCAATATGGCTTTCGGAAACAAAGATCAACAGGCGACCTTCTATCGTACGTCAGCCCAGATTTGGAACAACGCAATCAAGAAACATGGAGAGTCAAGAGCTGTTGCGCTTGCCTTTGCCCGTGTGTGGCATGAGTGTTTGCTGGCCAAACTTTGATGCTATGGCTTGTCGGATCATTTTTGTGAACGGCTCTCCAGCTTCTTGAAAGAACGTTCCCTGCAACCATCGATGGATATCTCTTGAATGCTTCTACCGTCAACACTTGTGTTCCTCAGGGATCCATATTGTCTCCAACCCTCTTTTTATTGTATATCGACTTATTGGAAAAAAACAAGAATTCAATATATTGCTTTGCTGACGACAGCACACTTGTCTCGTCATTCCATTTTGACTCCAGGACATCGGCTGCGGATGCACATCTTCACCGGCAGCAGGAGGTTGCATATCCTAATGAGGATCTAGAAGTGATTTCGGATTAGAAACGGTTCAATTTCTATAACCAATTTCTTTCTCTTATACATTACAAACTTTGTGTGATGTCACATCATCGCCTTATTTATCAAAAAATACTAAAAATGATTACTTTAATGCAAATTTTGTCCAACTTGGATATCTTGACCCGTTCAAAAATTAATAGGTGGGGGAGCTATTTACTGTATTGTAACGTGAAAAATCCTCACCAATTTGGGAAATATTTCAGAATTCTGACAGTTCTTCTTTTCAGACACTTCCAGAATCGAACGAAGTATTTTGAAGTAATGTATACATTACAAAACATCAGTATACAATTTTGCGTTCAATTAGGTACGGAATGCGATATTCGTGACCGGACAGACCGATGATTAGTCCAGCGGCCAGAGGGGAAGCGTATCCATCTGAGAACAGACAAGCTGTCACCGTATTGTACAGAATGTACTCATAATATGTTCTCGCGATATTAAAATTTGTCGTGATTGATGGAACTTAGATAGAAACGCTCAGAAAAGTAGGGAACGGACTCCCACCAGCCTTTTTATTGTACTGGGGACATTGTGGCTTCCCGATAACATTTTTTCACCGCGCGCCTAGGTAATTTATTATCTCAGTTTCGTTCTACACTTTGGAGTTTTTAGCACCCTTCACAACTTATGCTATTAACGCGACAACTTGTTATAATGTCACTTTTGGGTTTTTGCGGTGTTTTACAACCTATTAATTCGTTATTGTTTTGGGGACATTCTGAACAAGGTTAAATTGGAATGGTTATGAAACAAAAAATTTTGAAGCGTCCGAATTTCGGTGGGCAATCTGAAAGAGAGTTTTGATTGTTGAGTTCCGGTTGAAGTGTTTTTATTTTCAGATAAGAAATATATTCGTTATTATTTCAAAAGCCTTAAACGCCAGCCAAACAATTGAGAAAAAAATTGCGACCAATATTATAATGGCTATACATGAAGCTTAGAGCATCCTGACTGCGAATTCAACATCAAAAATTTTCCATCACGTATAGATTTTGAGTTATAGTTATTTTCATTTTATATTAAAATTTTCACATATTATAGGGAAATATAACATGAAAACAAGAAAAAGCAATATATTTTGAGGACAACAGACTTCACTTACAATGCACATGAAAAAACAGTCAAATGAAGTGCATAACCTTTTTGCAAATGTTGACTTTCGTTCATATGTTTCATGGTTTTCTCTCATATGGAACCAACAATAATCCCCCATCATTGCTACATCCCATCTGCCTTGGTAACGTGGCTCCATTGTCAGTATGCCTTTGTGGAATCTTTACCCTTGTTCATCACTGACAGCACCCAAATTTTCGGCTTCAAAGAAGGAATTTGTAACCAAGATGCCCTGATCTCTCTGAAAAACAAGATTCATAGCTTCCTCAATCAAGGAAAACTATGTCTGGGTATTTTCCTCGGCTTGGGCAAAGCATTTGACACGGTCAGTCACCCTTTACTCCTGCATTAACTAGAGGATATAGATGTAAGAGGAAACGAACTGAAATTATTCCAGAGTTACATTTCAGAAAGACAGTAGACTGTAAGAGTCAATGGTGTTCAGAGCGATGTAGCAAATATTGAGTATGGAGTTCCACAAGGCACAGTGCTAGGACCAGTTCTCTTCAACATATATGTTAACTACTTATTTCATATTCAAAGTTCGAGTGATACCATCGCTTCTGCAGATGATACCACACTGATCAACTCAGGCAATTCTTGGGATGATTTGAAATCAGAAGTAGAGGATGATTTCACTCACATAAAAAATTGGTTCGATCACAAGCTACTCACCCTAAACTTTGAGAAAGCCACGTATCTCCCATTCAGCACCAATACAACATTGCATTGTAAAAACAGTATCCAATTTAATTGTATTTATGGCTCAGTATGTTGCATATATATCTATTGGTAGATATAGGTATGCTATCGCCGGCTTTTATTTAGAATTGTTTGAGATAAACAATCTAACGGAACATTATCTTCATGTAACTCCAATTGTATAGGCAGCGCACGCCAAGATAGCTCTCAGGAAGCAAGAATTTTTTCGACTTAACTTATACTTTTTTTTTATCATTATTTTTTATTTATTTACGGAATGTCCATTACAGCATTGTACAAGTTAATATAAATTTGTGGTCCTGAATATATATACCTACAAAACATATTTTTACTACAAAAAAAGGTATATACATTACAAAATTGTGGTCTTATAAAATATAAAAATAAAAAATATGAAAATGAAATATATTTGCATATAAATAAAGATAATTACATACATACACACATACATATAATATACATTACATTCACTGTACAGAAACATTAATATACTCTCCATAAAATGAGAAGATTACTCATTCAAACAGCATCATAAGGCCAAGTGTATGTCTTTATTCTTTATTCAAAAATGTTTATTGCAACAATTGAGATAAAGTAAATTAAAATCATGTGGTTACTCAAAAACTAAAATGTTATGGAGAACGTAATGAAATGTAGAATACGAAAAAGAAATATGGATGTTAACGAAGTAGATGTTCAAAATATTCACCGCGAAAGTTTTGGCAACATCCTAAAACTGTCTTTTAACATTATTCAACATATCAAGCGTGACCTACGTAATTGCAAGCGTTATTCGTTCTTTTAAGTCATTCAAATCTGAAGGTTCAGTTTTGTACACATTGCTCTTTACATATCCCCATAAAAATAAATCTAATAATGAAAGATCAGGTGATCGCGCTGGCCATTCAATCGATCCTCTCCTCCCTATCCACCGATTGGGAAATGTTGTATCGAGATATTGCCGGACATTAATTTGGTAATGTGGTGGTGCTCCATCCTGCTGGAACCATATTGTATTCACTGGAAGTTGAGGGTTTCCTGTACCAGGATATAAATTTGCTAAACTTGCCTTTCATGAAAATGTATTGAATGAGTTTTTTCTGCATTTAGATGCAATAGAGATTAGAAGAACTTATTACATCTTTTTTCTAGAGAATAATTAGATTGTTCGGAAATAAGTACCTATGGACGTATCATTCGCATACAATGTGAAATGTATAGATGGATTCGCTCTAACTATGTCATTAGGAACAATATTGGGCCCATTACTGACCCTTGAGGAACACCTACACTGATGTCGAGATAATCCGTGGTCTCAATTATCCCTGGAAGACTAACGTACTGGTGATGATTGACGGACAAAATATCGCCTTTCTAATAAAAAAATAAAAAACAGATACTTTGTTTTCAAGGGAAGACATACAAGAGATAAATCATATTATAGTCTTCAGAGAGGTCGAGCTCACTGTATTCTTTTCAAATGTTAAACAATTCAAATTTATCACTGATGATTAGCTTCCCCACTGTCACAAAAATAAAAAAGTTCCAGACTCGTTGAAATTATTCATGTATATCCCTGAATAGCTATATCACCCCGCTTTTTGACTAAGCAAACAAAAGGGTTGTCGAAGAATAAAGAAAACTGCCCGACACCGCAATGCTATTCCCCTTCGAGCTGAATTTGAAAAACAGCAATGCCAATCAAAAATGTAGATGCAGTTTCACCTGTGGCAACGAGACATTTCACATTCAACCTCGCATTTTTCCCGATATCCTCGAAGAATAATGTATTCCCGCTAAAATATGCCAGTCTCATTCCCCCTAAAGAAAAGTTACCCTATTATTACAATCGAATGACCCCTTTGCCAGGCAATAGATTACCGGAGGCAATTTCACATCGTCTTTTGCACCTTCTTTCGTGATTGTTGGCAATTCTTCAGCAGGTGCAAATTTTACGGTTGGTAATTATCAAAACGAACGGAACGCCCCTTGAATAAGTCGAACGCACTCACCATAAACCGCAACCAGATCCGTAAAGCGGACTCAATCGGTGGAGGTTAAATTGAACCGCGAAACAAAAATAGCAGTTGAATGTTTACGGCTCAGGTGTGAGTTCGATCGCGGGAGGCGTGGTTAGAGGTAGCTCCGCCGTGGGAACGGCTACACGCCTCTCTCTTTCTCTCTCTGTCTTCCCTCCCTCAAAAACTTGTCCGGATATTTGCAAAACATCCACCACGATATATGGCTACTTGAGAAGCTCTTATTAAAGTCGGCATGATGATTGCTCCACACCAGAAACGAGTTTTGATGTGAGCGGACCTTTAGTGCAGTTTTGATAGTGTTACTTTGCGTTGATGGGCCGCAGGGGCGTTTCCGGTTGTTCACTTGTTTGTTCGTCTCGTTCCGACAAAATCGAACAGATCGAGTTAGCCACGCTCTCGTAACCGAACACGGTTTGTTTCCTGTTTCAGGAGTTTTATTTATTTTTAAACGGAATTATCAATTCCGTTTAAAATTTATTAAATGTTACTATGTATATGAGGTACAATTACTATACAAGAAAGAACTATTACTTAATAATAAACCAAAAACCTACACTGAAAAAAATTGTTAGTTTCAGAGGAAATAGAGGACTGTACCATAATTACTCATACTAGAATTTAGCATCGAAGTTCTGCCTCACCCACCATACTCTCCAGATCTCTCGCTCACTTACTACCATCTTTTCAAGCACTTCGATAAATTTCTTATCGGTAGAACTTCCGCCAATCAGGACCAGGCAAAACTGCCTTCGTCAAGTTCATCGAATCCCGAGCATCTAATTTCATACTGACAAAAGTGCACTGATTGAAATGGCGCTTATTTTGATTGAATTTAATAAGTATCAACTGAGATATTACAGTTTAAAATAGATTCATAAATAATGAGAAAACTTTTGAAACATCTTATACTTGGATTTGCTTGAAACTCAACTTAACCTCAAAATTGATGATGAAAAAATTGATATTAACATTTGGGTGTAATTATTCTTGAATCATACGTGACTGACGTAACGTGCTGAAGCAGCAAGTGAGAAACGTGTAGGTACTATATAACACTATATTCCTAGAATTTCGATAAGTATCACTGTCATCTTCAGAGATAATTTTAAAAATATTCCTGAGGAAAATGTCTACACCAGAAATAAAAGGAACCTAAAAAGTTACTTACAGTGTCAGTGTACATACAGTGTACAGTGGTCTCTATATATGTTGAGAAGTTTTACATAACAATTTTTTATTGAAATGGTAATGAACAGAATTATTTTCTAAAAACATAATTTTTTAATACATGATCGTCAAAAAAGGCACACCAAATAGTGAGGTTACTGTATCATCATTTATATATTACCTACGAATATTGATAATAAGGTCGGTTATTTGATGCCGAAACAGGAGAGCGTCATTGGCAGCATGGAATATCTGCGCATGCGTCAAATTAAAAGCATTAGATGACAGTCTAGAGTGACTCAGTGTTATTTCACTCTTAAGTCCCTTCCTGCTATCTAAATTGGAAATTATCGTATGTCGGGTATAATTTTTTGCCATATTTTCAAACTTGTATAGCATAACAACCAAATTGTTGAATATATTCGCGTCGGAGTCAAAATTTTCTTGAAATTCTTGTTATAGTTCATAAATAATATTATTGTGTCCGTTCATTTGAATTTAACTAGGTAATTGAAGGTCGAGGTAATGACAATAATGACATGTAGGGTAATGTTTTGAAATTTGAATTTCGCGCTCTAACTTTCGCGCATGCGCCCTCGATTAGCGCTGCCAATATATAATGAATTAAGATTCACTTTGCTAACATTTTCTCTCATGGCGTATGGTGTGTATCATACAATCCCAGAACGCAGAATAACCAGAAAATTTTTGAAAACTTTGAAGAATAATTATCAAGACATCAATGGCATTTGATCAGTATTAGAAAGAGAGGAACACTCATCTTGTCTGCTTTATATTTATTTATTTATTTGACGGCAAAGCCAATTTACAAAAACATTTGTAACAAAGTGTGATTGGAAATTATTGATTGATGATATTATTGAGTCGTTACGATTTGCCTTTCCTGGACCAGGTTTATTGCTTCCTTTGTAAACATGTGGAAGCATATTATTAATTAGTCCTAATACGGGCTTATAAACCGATTTCCCAAATCGTACCGACCGAAAGTGGGGTTCATCGAGATCCTCTGAATTCCTGACGTTTGTGTCGGCTTGATCTGACCGCGTCCACCTATTCTGTTACTTTGATTGCGTCACCACCTGTTTCTCTCTATCTGGTTTTAATATGCATGGCAGTTGCGTCACTGGCATCCGTAGCGTGGTAGCAATCGCCGAACGCAGTCATTTTAATGGCAAATTAGCTGCTATAGGCGCTTTCATCAAATCAATTACGCCAAGATTCACCAACAAATATACACTGAATTACGCCATTTTACAGCTGCGTCCCCTTCTTGCTGAAATTTAATCTCGTGACATCTACAACAAAGTAATACAATAAATTACCGATATAAAACAATATGAAAGCGAGGAATTCGCCAGTCTTTGCATTCCACTGTTGATCGCCGGCTCGCTGTCATTCCCGAACAACCCAATTACAACTGTTTGTCTCTGTGGATAATGGCAACAAGCAGAATGTCACGGGATTGTCATGGAGAGCGTTGTAAACCTGTAAATGGACACGGCCACTGTTCATATGCTGATTTCTATAGTTTCGTTCGCAATCTGAAAGCCACTATTTATCTGCGTTCAGGACCGATTGGCCCACGAGACCCATGAAGTTTATACAAAGTAACCTCGTCGCGAAAATTAGAAATATTCAAACTATCCACCTATTTTACACTGTTTTTACGTAGCCCTGCTTTAATTTACTGCCGGATTTTTTGGCAGATTATATTGTTGATGTTTGTCGGCCACAACAAAACCTAGTTGACATCTGAAAATTTGCTAGTATGACGAATAAGACAATTGAACAGTTTATTAAAAACCAGAATAATTTTAGGAATCAATTCAGGATTCATTTCGCTAGGAAGTATATTCATTTAACGATGTTGGAATTAGTTTTTTTCTCTTCTTGTTGCTCTGATAAACGGACCAAAAACTTCATTCAGATATATTGACAAGTATCTCAAACGTGCGCTGTGCAAATATACAACTTCTAACTTTTTTAACGCTCAGTGAAAGTTAAGGAAACTATTGTTTTTTTACAGGAATAATCAATCAATTTTTTCGAAGTTTCACTACCATTGAGTATTCACCTCGCTTTCATTATGAAATTTTGAACAATTCATCATACAAAACGTGTCGTACAAGTAGTAAAACAATTGATATATTCCAGCGCACTCTTTTGTCCCCTGCTCCATTCATTCTGACACGTCTTGTCTTAGCCATAACAAATTTACGACACATCTATTGTCCATGAGTATAATTGGCGAGCAGTTTTGAACAAGTGACTTGTTGCTTCAGGAAACATTTAATATGGCAGGTGCAAATCGTGACCAACGAATAGATTATTTCAATTATGGGGTCGAATGTGAAAATTATACTATCGAAAAAAATGATAAAATTGCTATTATTCGTTAGTTTTATAAGAAAATGGTTCAGTCATTAAGAAATAACACCCAAATTTTTCCATTCATAATTCTTGCCTAGATATACTGAACTGGCGAACCAGCCCGGCTCCGCACGGGTGCAATGCTGATACTAAATATAAATTCACCCACTGGAAATTCAAGGGCATGGACAAAGTGATGAAAAGGTAACTTTATTTTATAAACGCTCCTTTTTCCCCTGCGGCTGGCGCCCTGGTTGGAATATTTAAAAATCCTTTCTTACTGCACATCGACAACATAAAACGAACCTACATACAAAATTTCAGCCTTCGAAAATATAGCGGTACGGAGAAACAGTGATGAAAAGGTAATTTTCATATGTAAACGCGCCTTTTTTATCCCCAGAGGGCGCCTCAATTGGAATATTCAAAAATCCTTCATTGTTGCATATCTACAACATAAAACGAACCAACATACAAAATTTCACCCTCCGAAAATTTCAGCCTTCGAAAATATAGCGGTACGGAGAAACAGTGATGAAAAAGTAATTTTCGTATGTAAATGCGCCCCTTTTATCCCCAGAGGGCACCTCAGTTCGAATATTAAAAAATCTTCTTTTGTTGCACATATACAACATAAAACGGACCTACATAAAAAATTTCAGCGTTCGAAAATATAGCGGTACGGAGAAACAGTGATGAAAAGGTAATTTTCATATGTGAAACCGTCCCTTTTATTCCCAGTGGAGAAGCCCAAGTTGGAATATCAAAAAATCCTTTCTTATTGCACATCTATAACATAAAACGAACCTACATAAAAAATTTCAGCCTCCAAAAATATAGCGGTATGCAGAAACAGTGGTGAAAAAGTGATTTTTATATGTAAGCGCGTCCCTTTAACCTCCACGGGGGGTGTCCCAGTTGGAGTATTTGAAAATCCTTTCTTATTATACATCCACAACATAAATCGAACCTACATACAAAATTTAAGCCTCCAAAAATTTTGCGGTACAGAGAAACAGTGATGAAAATGTAATTCTCGTGCCCCTTTTATCTGAAGTGGGAGATCCCCAGTTTCTGCGTACTGGTAAGTCCTAGGAAGCTAAAATTTAAAGGTGCTTCTTAGGACTAAGATGCACACTAAGGAAGAATTTTCAAATATTCCAACTGGGGATCTCCCTAAGGATAAGAAGGACACGTTTACATATGAATATTACAATTTTATCACTGTTTCTTCTTACCTGAATATTTTAGGGTGCCAAAATTTTGTATGTAGTTTCGTTTTATGTTGTAGATGTGCAATAAGAAAACATTTCTAAATATTCCAGCTGGGGCGTCAGCCGCGGGAGAAGAAAGTGCATTCATAATAAAGTCACCTTTTCATGGTGTGGCGGATCGTTAGTAACAAATAATACTGAGCCCAGTATTGATCCCTGGGGTTCACCCCGACATGATAACACAAAAACTGAGGCCGCATCACCGCAGACACTATTTCTCAACTTTCCCGTGAAGAACATTTTCTTCTGGGTTGACTAGTGAGAGTCGCATAAAAAATAGATAAGTAAGATGACTAGTATGGAAATTACAATTAGTTTTTTTTTCTGAGTCAGCTAGTGTTCGAAGTTTCTTTGGCGTATGTGAATTTTTCGACTCGTATACCTCTTTTTATATTTGATTTAATTTCCCCATTCTACAATTACCGCGTCACCTCAGAACTGTCAATCCTAATACGAGGTTAATTCATTCAGAATATTTGTATCCATGCATGAACTAATCAAGTGTAAAAAATATTTCAATTGAGATTGCACAGGTTATTTGGTAGTGAGGCATGTCCACTATGCTGGGTCGAGGTGACAATGGTTATAAATCATCCCAGAGCTGTCGCGATGCTGATGGATACCGGGGTGATACAAAAACCACTCAGGAGCCCTTGTTAACAGAGGCAGCGGTGAGTTCCAGCGTAAATTATGAAATTATTCAGTAATTCCGTAATTCAATTTTTCGGACAATGGGTAGCAGGTGTTTGACATATTTGGACCGTGGAGGAAGGATTTGCATTATTTTCTTAATAAAAGTAAACGAATCAATGGTGATAACGCATCAAATCAATTCATGATGGAGAATAGCACATATTACACTCTGAAAAAGTTATCATTTTGTAATCGTCTTCGATATCCTCACTTACTGAGACTTTGATAGATGAAATTGGAACATCTGGCAAACTGAATCTGATGAAGAAAACACTTCTCGTCACTAGAACAAAAACACGTCTGGTATCATCATCATTCAACCCGTTTTCAAATCCAGCAAAAATGGAACTATAGGGAGTCTTCATTGGAGATTGCACTTCCTCTCAAAGTCTAGAGATACTAAAATATAGAAACGCAAAAATTTGTCTCGGTTATCTCATCGAAGGTTCTATTTAGTTGGCGGGATATTACCTTGACGAAAATTTTTACTTCAATGTCTAAACTTCGATTTTAAATTAGAGATAAAGTCAAAATTTTAAAATTAAAGTCAAAATTCCAAGTTTACAGTCGAAATTTCGAAATTAAAGTCAAAATTTTTACTTTGATATCGAAATTTCGATTTTGAACTCGGGACAAAGTCAAAATTTTGAAATTGAAGTCAAAATTTCGAAATTAAAGTTAAAATTTTGAGTATACAGTCGAAATTTCTGGATTAAAGTTGAAATATTGAGTTCACAGCCGAAATTTTGGGATTAAAGTCCAAATTTAAAGTTAACAGTCGAAATTTCAAAATGAAAGTCGAATTTTTCACTTTAATATCGAAACTTAGATTTTAAACCAGAGATAAAGCCAAAATTTCGGAATTGAAGTCAAAATTTTGAGTTTACAGTCAAAATTTCGGGATTAAAGCCGAAATTTCGAAATTGAAGTAAAAGTTTCCACTTAAATGTCGAAACTTTGATTTTAAACTCGAGATGAAGTCAAGATTTCGAAAGTGAAGTTAAAATTTCGAGTTCACAGTCGAAATTAAAGTCGAAATTTTCTCTTCAATATCGAAATTTCGTTTGTCAACTCGAGATAAAGTCAAAATTTCAACTTTTATTTCGAAATTCCGAATTTACTGTTGAAACCTCGGGATTAGAATCGAAATTTTAAGTTTACAGTCGAAATTTCAAAACTAAGGTCGAAATTTCGAAAATAAAATCGAAATTTCGAGTTTACAGTCAAAATTTCTGGATTTAAGTCGAAATTTCGAGTTTTAACACAGATAATAAAAAAATTGTGGCCGCTACTCTTCCGTATTACTTTTGTAGTACTTGAACAAATTTTTCCCTCGATCTGTGTCAACTCGGCACGAGTGTTCATGGAGAACGTAAAATATCTCCATAACGCTAATAACATCTTGTCTGAGGTTCGAGGAACAGCGAAATCAGCAAGCTAATGAAAGTTGGGGTTGTGTCGATAGTTGGAGTTTCTAAGTCGATATGAATTGTATTAATGACGATGGTGAGGTTATGAAGGAACGGCTACAGCCGCCGCCTTGGGGTTCACTTGTTCTCAAATGAATTAAGTTTGCCGATTAAGGGACCCTCTCATATAGAGTTGGTACAACTGATGCCAGCGTTGTCTACTACTTCAACTTTTCATAGCCGCCATTTGCTCTAATTTTGACTTGGCTGTGCTTGTTATAGGGAAAAATGTATTCTTCGACCGATAATATGACAATCTTCAGTACTTAAATAAATGAGTATTGATGATAATAATAATGATAGTCGAAAAATTCAGATACATGGTAAAATGTTCAACTTTCGCGGGCTACGTTCACTCAATTAGCGGTTTTTTATATTTTATGTTGGTACCCTCGTCTTGAACATATGTTCACAATTTCAGTTGTTTAGCATGTTTGGTTTGTTGGTGAGATGCATAAAAGTTACAAGTCATTTTCGTGAAAAAATGGATCGAAAAATTTGTATTATAATAATGCACCTACTCACTCATCATTGCTTGTTCCTAATTTTTTGGCCAAAATCAATACCGTTTATCATGCCTCAGCCACCGTATTCACCAGATTTGGTCCCCTGCGACTTTTTTCTGTTTCCAAGATAGAGCTCAAAGACATACCAAAAAGTGCATGTCAGAATTGCTTCGAGGATTGGAAAACACTCTGTTTGTTATTTCATACGGTTAGATCGCTTTAGGCAGGTTGATATCTCTGTCCTGGGTCTGTAACTGCACCAGAGCCTGAAGGTGTTTTTGATCCATCTGTGCTGCAACAACTATGTACTCTTAATATCTCCTCCTCCCGGAGAATCCAGTCCTCTCTACTCGGGAATAATTCTTTATACGACAGTTCGTTGTTGACAGTTGGAGGCATAGAGTCAGAGGTGATTCCCAGAATGCTGTGACTTCTAGTGTCAGCCAGCAGTTTAGTGAACTCTGCATTAGATTACTTTGTGCAATTGTCGATGTGCACAAGTCTGTATGCAGTCCATCTAGCCTCTCTCTCCAGAAAAATGATTTATGCCTCATAGTCATGTAAAATTGAACGTTTCGGATGCCCCCCACCCAAAGAAGCGTGGCGTGTCTTTACTGTAAAGACACACTTGAAGAAGCTACTGCATAGCGAAACACGTATTGTGTTTTTGTAAAATTATGTAGTGAAAATCCCACAATAAGGAGTTTCTTGAATACATACCAAGATCTCGAAGAAAGCTGGACAATAAAACGTTGAAAAGTGATCATATTTCCAACGTCGTATAAAAAAATTATAAGTAGTGCACAAAATTTTGGTGATGTAGTTGTTGCAGTCCGACATCAATGAATTCTCGCTGGTGCTTCCACGTAGTCCTCATCACTTTTAATGTTCCGCGGTTATATTTCTTTTCGCCGGAGACGAACGTGATTTGTGGATGTATAAACATAACAAGAATGGTCACAGTTAGAGGCAATAAATTAGCAGTTAATACGTTCTCAGCGAGACGTTCAGCAAAAAGATGTAATTGGGGATGGACAAATCGTCTATTGTCAGTGCAGAAATCAAAACGCGCATTGGGCCATAAAAAATGACGAGTCCGAACAAGATATAAACGGTGTCAGATAGAACATAATGTTTTACAATGTATAATATATCCAGAAAAGGCATAAGCCAAACGTTTATGTTTTCGTATTCCGAATCATAAAATAACAATGTTTTTAAACGGCCCCTTAATAAAAACGAGGAATGTTTTAGAATTTTTATTTATATTAGCGAACTGCTACAGCATTGCATTGTGGTAGCCAGAGATTAAAATATTTCATTGTTGAACTTCTCAATTTTGTTTTTTGGGATTGAATTCCGCTCGTGAAATATTCCGATGACAATACTCTGTGTCCTAGTTTTGAAAAGATGCTACAAAACTGCTACTACAGAAAACCAAATTCAGGGAAAGTTTATTAATTTTCCGTAGAGTTGAAGGGAGTTCTCCAGAGAGTTTTCCATTTATCGAAAATGTCGAAACACTTCGTTCTTGTTATCGAAGGGTCCATTTTAGAATGATTGCGGTAATAGTGTTCGCAAGTGTTGGAAGTAAGCGTCGATGTCTTGGGGTGTTGGTAAAGCCACAATCGGCAACAGCTGTCTCTATGTATGATTACACTATGACTATGCCATCTATCGACCACCGCAAATGAAGGTTCAAGATTTATAGCTCCTCAAAATTAACGGAAAGGGTTCATTCCAGCCAATTAATTCCACATTCTGAACCACGCTTACAAGAATTAGAGTAATTTGTTTCGAACCCTTCCATAACGGGGGTCACATTCAAATGAGTACTTTTTGCGGTAGTTACTTCTTTAGATTTCTCTGGACCATTTGAAAGGAGTTGATGTGAATTTATCGGAAAAACTTGATACTTTGGCAGAAGTATATCAAATTTAGTGGCATAGAAATGAAGGATATTTTCAGCGATGCTCAGAATGTCAAAAAATCTACGACATAACTTTTTTAAAGACTCCAGAATAAAGGGTATCGACATGTTGTTTTACGCTGGCTACTTCACCATTTTTTCGAATTGTAATAATAGTTTATAAAACAAAAAACGCTTTTATAGCTAATCAAACTAAAAAATAGAAAATAACTTTTAATTACAAAACAAAGAGTTTATATTATGATAGTAGAAGGCAAAACAATCATTCATAGTCAATCACCTCAAAATAAAATTATAATAAAATTTAAGTTATTAACAGAATGGATTAATTCAGAGTAAAAAGCGTGGGGTGCATTTTACTACATTTCATGAGTCTCCTCTCAAAGATAATCACCAATAGGATGATTGTAATATTTAATATATCAAGCACCCCACGCTTTTTACTCTGAATTAATTTATTCTGTTAATAACTCAAATTTTGTTATAATTTTATTTTGAGGTGATTGACTATGAATGAATGTTTTGCCGTCTACTACCATAATATAAACTCTTTGTAATTACAAATTATTTTCAATTTTTTAGTTTGGTTAGCTATAAAAGAGTGTTTTTTTAGTTTTTTAAACTATTATTTATTTTTCATTTTTCAGTTCGATGTATCAATTAGTTTCTTGTGGAAATGTGGTATTTCTTACGAATCATTCCGCAATCTCATCATTTCATTTAAAGCTTCACTATTGCATGGGGTATTTCCTGTTAACTTAGAGCAATCAAGTTCTTCAATCCGAATACCGTCTAAAGATCTTACACGACTAAGTGCTACATAGGCTTGTCCAGCAGCAAACAATTGCGAGCCTAGATAAATGACTGCATGATCAACTGTACAACCTTGCATCTTGTGAACGGTCGAAGCCCAACTTAGGATTAATGGCGACATTCGTCTCTCAGCAGTTCCATATCTGTATTTCGCTGGGAACTGTATCGATATTGGTTTAATCATGTGTACACCATCTGGTTCAGAACGCATCCTAATAGTTGAGTATGAACCTGGGCAAAAGCGGGCTGCAATTCATTTTAAATAGTACATCTTCACGATTTTGGTTATCACCGTTACTTGAAAATTCATTTTAGTCAATGTTGGGTATGTGAAAATATCGAATATAGAAATTTGTAATATATTATCGTGACTCTACCTCAATCCAAGGGATTATCACTTCATTTCAATAATGAATATTCAGTTCTCACATGTGAAACGATAGATGTCCACCTAGCACGTAATCAATTTTACGCCGACCAAGCCAATGTATGACCACGTTTGTTATACTAACGGAAAATCCAACACTCAACATCTGGAAAGTATTAACACAGACCAAGCGAAATTCCACCAGTATCTTTGTAAAGCCCGTCTCTACCTCCATGATTGTCATTTCAATAATAATTCGTAAACAGAAATTCTTTTTTGGAGTGATGAGCTAAGGTTCCATCCAAAAAAAAATACTATACAAAAATGAGTTTATACACATTTGATCAAATTTTAGAGATAGGAAAAAATCTGAAACCTGTTATATTTTGAAATCGTGAAAACACGTCTGAAAAACTGTTTTATATATGTATTATTAATATCATTATTCAATCCTAAGAAAGTAAGAATTGGCCTATGGTAGGTATGATATATGTGCATACACAAGATAATCAATGAAAGCAAGTAATAACCTTAGTTTTTCCCAAGTTAAACAATTTCAATTATTTCAACGTTTGTTTCAGTAATAGCATACATCTTGAATGACTGTACTCTTGCATTATATATTTACCATTCTTATACATGATGTCTTGTGAGAAATTGAATATCTTTTCTTCAACCGTGGTATGTACTGGTCAGGCCCCATCCCCCGAAGCCTCGATACATTCGGGAGCACGCAGCATTATCAACCAAGGACCACTCCTCGCACCGTGGGGTGAGTGATCATTGGGTCCGAGAATCATGTGCCCTGAGTAGGTGCAGTGAACCAAGAATGACAGCCTTCTGCATCTGTCCGGTTGAGATTTCTGCCTTAGTGCGGCAGGCCAGTATGATTTGAAGATTCGAGAGTAGAGAGGGCATCATTCCACCAAGGACTCCAGTAATCAGAACAACCATCTTAACATAGTGGTCTTGATAGAGTCTGCGTAGTTCAAAGTTTTCATTATTGTTACTTTTTTTTTCACACCATAGTGTGCGTTGGTCAGGCCCTATCCCCCGAAGCCCCTATACATTGGAGAGGACGCGCCAGCATTATCAACCAATGACCACTACCCACACGTGGGGTGAGTGATCATTGAATCCGAGAATCATGTGCCCTGAGCAAGCGCAATGAGCCAAGAATGACAGCCTTCTGCATCTATCCGGCTGAGATTTCTGCCTTAGTGCGGCAAGCCAGTAT
>WOGR01000020.1:0-20733 GCA_015342045.1 Leptinotarsa lineolata | reverse complement strand
CGATGTTTATGTGGGTTTTCCTCCAACTCAAGCATCACATCTAGTTTGAGTTCATTACTCATTGCATCGACAGCTGCTTTTTTTATAAAGCCCACATGACCAAACTTGCGAAATTGCTTCTCTATTCTGCTTATTGTTCTTTGAGATATGGGCGGTAAATTAGGAAATTTCCCATGGAATAGGCGAGCTACTTTCTGTTGTGTTCGGGTTTGATCTCCGTAACCAGTCATTTGTAAAACTGTTATTTTATGCATTTCAAGTCTGACCATTTGTCAGACTCGAAGTTAACGAACTTTAAACTAAAATTGAAATACTGACAACTAATGTTGTGACATGCAGAACAATTTGACAGGGCGTTTTGAATTAACGTTGCCACGGAAATTATTAACAGTTTTTTGAAGGATACCATCTAAAAAGAACATTGCTATGGTTTTGCTAATTTCCCCATTATCAATACCTCAACATGAAATAAGCTTTGAGTATATTGCAATGAGTTCTGAGTGTGTTTTATCGAATTTTGGTAATTCATTATTTCATCTCAGTTGTTGTAATAAACTTGAAAGCGATAACATTTTTGAATAAAGAATGAAGAGACCTTCCAAACGAAATATCATAAGCCTATACTCTCCATTCGAAAAATGAAGGTTGTATCTGTCATTTGATGGGGGTTGAAGGTAGGTGTAGCATTTTTCCGTTGAAGTATGTCAAATTATAATTCAAATTTGACGTGTTTCGAAATTTTTTTCGAATATGTACAGTAACAGAAATAATGAATTTATTCCATTTGGTTTCACACACTGTATAGTGGTTCCTTCTGTCCCAGTGTCATTTTGGAATTATCTTTACTATTACTGTATAGATCCAAATCGTGAAACCATTTCGTGAATGAAATACTCCTCACTTTTTTATGGAAAGATTAGAACTGAAAGTTCCAAATACATAAAGTTTCCACTGTCAGCTGTTTCTTTCATTCGAAACTCCATTCATAGAACATGAATTGTATCGACTCCTACGAGAAGAGTTGTATCTTCAATTTAAAAATAATGACTTTTATCTTGGAATCAATTTTCAAAGTCCAACTCCATATGAAACATCAACAATCATGAAAGAGCTAATAAAAATTTTATCTACGAAATATAACGTCAAGCACGATAGCAAGTTCCATTAAAACTTTCCAGGGTGAGGCACGTACATCAAGTTTATGAGCAATATCCAGCTATAAAAGGGTATTGAATTTTTTATAATGATTTCTTAACGTCAATGGTAAATGATTTTGGGCTGTGGCGTATATTGAAATGATGACTACTAATAATCATCATATTATGATTCGAATGAAATCATCATTCTTTTGATTCATCGCCTGATTTATCTCACTAAAATAGTAGTTACTCAATTTAACTCCAATTCACATTACTTGCCTAAAGTTCATTTAGTTCTGTTCAAAATTACCATTTTATTTTTGTCAAACTGGCCATGATCCGTATACTTATATAACAATTTCTTTCCTTTTCTTGTCCTTTGATATTGTTACTCTATGGTCCTCAGGAAACCCACACTTATCTTTCTGTTGAATTGCTCTGCTAAATTATTCAGAAAATGAAAGTTTTTGATTATTTCCATGGCCCATATATCTCACGTGCACGTGCACTCACTCTTTTGAAGTCGTTGTGAAATAGTTACTTCAACAAACATTTTTGAGCATGGGTTCAAAATGTTTGGTGTTCCATTGAAATCTCAATAATCAATCTTTCCGAAAGAATTTCGTACCATTGGAAACCAGGATCCAATAAAAAGTATCCGTGATCCAAAACCAGATTGCGTTGTGAATACTATGACTTTACACAGGTCTCATAGGTGTGGAAATACATACCACCCAGTTGGTTGGCAGCAAGGGTGGTATATATACCTGAAATGAGTCGAAAAGACACACATCCCAAATCGGTACTACCAATTAGCCTTACAACCTTCCTGTTGGAAGGAATTGAGAGGATGCTGTACGGACACATCAGGAAGGTTGCCTTATATGTAACCCGCCTGAATAACCACCAGTATGCATATCAGACCGGCAAATCGACAGATTAAGCATTGAACAACCTTGTAGAAAAAATTACAAAATCTCTTGATAACAAGGAACTTTCAGTTGCTGTATTTCTCGATATAGAAAGAGCATTTGATAATGCACTACCTAATTCTATAGAAACAGTCCTGGCTGGGAAAGGCATAGATGGATGGATGGATCTATGCCATGCTGGTAAATAGAACCGAAACTACGACTCTTCAAGACGAGGCAATTAGGTTCAGGGTTACCAGGGGCTGCCCTCAAGGTAGGGTACTCTCTCCACTTCTGTGGTCGCTCCTTCTGGATTGTGTGCTTGATGCCCTCCTTGAAAGAGAAGTAGTGTCATTTTGTCAAGGTCCACGTTGGGGAAGGTAGCTTGTAATATCCTCCATAGTGCAATGGACGTGGATCACAGTTGGTGCCAGAGGTAGCAGATGTCTGTCAACCTCAGCAAAACTGTGATAATCCCCTTCACCAGGAGAAGAAATTTAGACGATTTAACGCCAATTTCTCCCAATGGTGACGTCATTCCATTTGGAATGGAGGTGAATTATCTTTGCATTATCCTCGATGGAAAACTCACCTGGAACGTCCACTTGGAGAATGTTTTACACAAATCCAAACTGTCCCTATGGACATGTCGAAGGATTTGTGGTGAAACTCGGAATTTAGTTCCCGAACAAATCCATTGGATATATGTGATGATTGTCAGACCAATGATCACTCATTGAGCAACTGCCTGGTGACCTAGAGCTTTACAGAAAACGGCTCAGGTGAAGCTCTCTGGCATACAGAGACAGGCTTATCTGGATCTCTGTGGTGCCATCAGTTCCACACCGTCAGCGGCCATGGAGATCCTTCTAGAACTACCCTCTTTTTCTGGAGAGTGAGGCTAAATGGACTGCATAGAGACTTGTGCACATCGCTAATTGCACAAAGCAATCTAATGCAGAGTTCACTAGTCTGCTGGCTGACACAAGAAGTCGCAGCATTCTGGAAATGACCTCTTACTTTATGCCTCCAATTATCAACTACGAACTGTCTCATAAAGTATTTTACCCGGGTAGAGAGGACTGGATCCTCCGGGCGAAGAAAATGTTGAGAGCAGATAGTTGTTGGTTCACAGATGGATCAAAAACACCTTCAGTCTCTGGTGCAGGTGTTTTCAGACCCAGGACAGAAATATCAACCTGCCTAGGGACCTATGCGAATGTATTCCAAGCAGAAATCTTTGCCAATGAATTGTGTGCGGAAAGATTGGTAAAATCCAACCTTACACACAAGCCAATAAAAATTTTCTCAGACAGTCAAGCGGCGTTGAAAGTTCTTGGCTCCTACCAAGGAACGTCTAAATTGGTAGCAAATTGCCAAGAACGACTCTCCTAATAAAAAGACTCAACAAATTGTTTCTGGTCTAGATTTCTGGCCACACTAGCCTGGAAGGCGACGAGGCTGCAGACTCCCTTGCAAAGGATAGTGCTGCAAGTAGCTTCATCGGACCAGAACCTGTTATTGGCAGTGCTAATTGAATTTGAACATTATAGAAACATGTTTAACGAATCATTAAATGTACATGTATTAAACTAATTATCAATTCATCTTTCAGATAAATTCACCACAAAAATGAAAGTGAATAATTTAGGGAATTTTCCAGATACGGCTTTCACTAAAATTGATAAGGAACATTTTTTTGCAATTTTCCAGGAACTATCTCAAGCACATATTGCCATATATAATATCTCAACGTATTTCCTGCATTCCTGTTACATGAAATAGCAGACTATTTTCAGGAAGAACTAAATTCTATCAAACACATTGCTGTCAAAAACGGTTTCAAAGTGGATGCTAGCGACTTGATTTTTTCCAAAATTTGCAGAAACAAGATATTCACCAAGTCTTTTCCACTTCAAGAAAACGACAATAAGCGTAATAGGCCAAACTTTGGTGATCCACCAATAACATTGCTCGTTTTCCTAAGTGGAAGTGGCTTACCAGACAAAAATGATTCAAGCAAATTCCTTGAACATGATAAAGATAAATCTTCAGTGTCAGATAGATCAGTATATTAAGTGACTAGTGATTCTTGCCCAAAACTGTACATTGGTAAAACGAAGAGGACATTTTCCCAGAGGATGAAAGAACATAGAAGTGGTCTTTCGAATATGAAGACCAACTCCACATTTGCAAAAACGATCCTCTCAAAGTTGAACAGCGACTATGGAGTATTACATTTCGAAAAGGAAGGTTCAAAACTCAATCTTCTGAAATGCTTAGGAGTTAATTTATTTGAGAGTTCTGAAAATTTACTGAATGAATGGATGGAATTGAATTCTTTTCCACTGAATCTGGTTTCGAATGTGAAACTTGATAATCAGTTCATGAAATGTCCATTTGATGAGATGAATTTTTATCAAATATCGGCTAATTCAATCACAAATATATTTTTGTAATTACCTCAATGATATATCTCCGAAAATTGAACAAAACTGCAAGTTACTTTTTCAAGAGCCAGTGGTGGTCACAGTCTATATTGAATTATTTGAAAAAACAGTAAACTGATATATAAAATGGAGCTGTTTCCAACAACATTTGCGATATTTGAATAGAATTGGCCGATGCTTGATGAAAATCCATATTCAAACTCATTTTTAAAATAAACTGTATTATTGTAATAATGAATTTTCCATATTGCTCATTTGGCTGATAATAGTTTTCATTCTGAACGCACTGTGCATTTGTCATTTGTATACGTCCTTAGTACTCTTTCATTTCTATTTGATAAAGCTAGTTCTTTATGAAGATTTCAGCAACTTTTGCGTCAGGAAAGTTCTGGTCAATTGAATAATGAAAACCGATCGCCCCTAATGGCAATTTTATTTATCGTTTCTGATACCCCAACGGATGACCCTCATCATTGTCGAACTCCAAAAAGCAAAAACCAACCGAACCGAATCTAAATTATGCACGAAGGCGATCTTAATTCTCACGACTCCCGATTTCATTTATCCTTTCCTATCACGTCATTCCCGATGGCCGAGAAACTTGTGCTTTTCCATCCTCCGGGGAATCATTCATAACGGTCGCGACCACAGATATGGGAGTATTAGGGAGTAGGGTCGTAAATAAGGTGTTCTGGGTTACCGATACATCAGTTTCATGTCTGTCTGGTGCCGATACAAACCATCTATCAGGGTTGTTTCGCAACACCCCAACCTATCCCCAACAGATTTCCGCAGGCAATGCTTCAAGCTCACGCTATGCTACATGTAAGGAATCATGTTCACGTACTCTGGATAAATATATAGTTTTCCAGATCGGTTGCGATATGATGGAAATTAACTGGTAGGGCACGTACATTCCGTTTATAATATTTTACGAAAATAAGGAAATTGTAGAATGGAAGTTCCAAGAGGTAATTGCCTCAGATGAGCAGACGTAGTCATTTTCTTCAACTTCCAAAATAGATTCGGTTTTATGGCTTTGAAGAAAAGACGATCCTTGAAAGACTGAGAATTATCGACCAATTTCTTCTATGACTATATTTTCTGATATAAAAGAAAGATCTATTGCAAAGATAGTGAAACAAATAGCCAACATGAGCATGGGTGTAACGATTATCGATTCATTTGATTTCTTAGAAATCGCGAATGAATATTGGATATTTATGATATCTCCTCAAGCAAATTTGATATGGATGTCGAACCCCCTTGAGCAGACGTCTTTGGAGCTTTGATATTCTTATTATTCATCATCACTCTTCATTCTCATCTGACTGATGCAGCAGTATCACGTATCAGTTCGAAAGTTGGTACAACAAAAATGGGTTATTGGTTGATGTTGAAGGAACGGTTTGTGTGGAGTATCATACTTCCCACAAATAACCCACGAATTGTGTACTTTTTACGAATTATCACACGATTTAATGATCTGAGTCGGCAAAGATTCTTGGAACAATATTGCACAAGGACATCAATTGCGAGCTACAAATCGAAGGGGGCTCCAAAAACTTATTCAGTGCTTTCGTTTCCTCAACTGTCCCAGAAAGTATGTTATATGGAGAAATCATGTTGAGTGTTCACTACTCATACTATTTCTATTTATATATTGTTACGTTTTTTGCGTGGCAGGCTCAATTCAAATAAAAGTATCAGAAGGCTATATATAGTAGTCGATGCAATGAAGTGGATTGAAAGTTAATTATACGAATAAATGTTACAAAATAGTAAGATAACTTAGATAAATAAAAAAAATGAAAAGGTAAAATAAAATGAACTGATCTGATTGTCGCAGGCAAGTAACACTAAACACATTACATCAAATCGTGCTGAAAATATCGAAAAGCTAGGTCAATACATGGTTGCTGAGGCGAAAAACTGATAATTCAAAGATTTGAAGATTATTGAAGGAGTTAGCTAATCGAAGAGTTCTGGGGATAAATCTATTGTATGACAAGTTGAATCTGTGAAAAGGAAGATGGAAGGTTTGCACCTGCCTACTTGAATAACACCGGGGACAAGTAGAGATAATTTGAAGAGGAGGTAGGGATTCATACATATCTATCTCACATGGATATAATCTTCAGACACAGTTTGATCTGTGTTGGACTTTCGGTACATGGAATACTTGTTCACAAGATGGAGCTGTTACTAGTTAATAATTTTTCTCCTAAAAGAAAGCTTCATTTAGAGAGTTCAGCTGCATCGAAATCAATCAAGTCCTAGGCACTTTGCAGTTTGGGTCAGATCTTTCTTGCAATGATGAGAGGTGATACTTTGAAACCGGTCCATAGGTAATCTTCTCAAATGATTTCAGTGCGGTTTTACTACTAGATGAAGAAAAAATACTGCGAAACTAACCTCTGTGAAAGAAAAGAAAAAAAAATAAAAAAAAGAAAAGAAAAGAAAAGAAAAAGAAAAGGAAAGGAAAGAAAAAAAAAGAAAGAAAAGAAAAAAAGAAAAGAAAAACGAAGAAAAGAAAAGAAAAGAAAAGAAAAAAGAAAAGAAAAGGAAAGAAAAGAAAAGAAAAGAAAAGAAAAGAAAAGAAAAGAAAAGAAAAGAAAAGAAAAGAAAAGAAAAGAAAAGAAAAGAAAAGAAAAGGAAAGAAGAGAAAAGAAAAGAAAAGGAAGCAAAACAGAAGGAAAGAGAAGAAACGAAAAGAAAAATTTTATTGCCCAACAGATGAATACAATTACAGGAAAATATATAATATATCAATACAGTAGATATGAATAAAGGCTACTTGGACTAAATATAGAAAAAAGAGTGACGTATTAGGGATTTGACAAATTAATTATAAAATCGAATCAAGAACGAAGATGACATATTGATTAATTATCATTTGATAATCAATTGTGAGAAACATGAAATGAAGACAGTAAGCTAGATGATGGTTTGTTCAATCTTGAATAATATGGTCTTCACTATATCGAAATTAATATCGCATTGACTGCAGTAGGTATTATAATTCCCACACATCAATTGTCTATCTGATATAATTCAATAACCAGCTCGATATTAGCCGGGGAATTAGTTGTTTTCTGACAGGCATGGGGGGAGTGTTTCAACTGAATCCATTTCATGGCTGAGATTTCAATTTCTTTTCTCAAGTATATAATGGTACCGAAACCTTGCGATACATCTGCTAATGTGAGCATGGTAAATGTCTATATACATTTCAGGAAATTGTCAAGAAATCAGGAAATAAATTGGTAGATCTGCCAGTTCCAGTATTGAATTCAGGAATCAAAATTGATAATTTGCAAACGATAGTCGAAAATTATATTTATTTATAATTTTCGTTCGGAATGAATTATCTGAGATTCATAAAAAAAGTTCAAACAGATGAGGTCTAAAATGAAGGATGACAAATGACATCACATAAAAATTTTTGGTGCTTTGAGTTATGTAGCAGATTTTCTCCACCCGTTCCAGAGTTTCAATATGAAAATTATATCATATAATTCAATGGCAATTTTCTTTTCTCTTGATATGTTGTAACTATAACCATTTTCCAATTAACTAGTCAATGTATTCCTGGAATTCTGTTACATATATTTCGTTATAAAACAATCATTATCAACGTCAATTATTGGAAAAATCACTTTGAAATTGTCACCAATTATTCAGTGAATCCTGTCGACTAAAATTGATTATCTTTGTAGGAATAGAACTTCACAGTGTTTCGAATCATAACTACATTTCCACGTTTCACAGAACGTTGAAGTGTCAGTGACAAATGATCAAAGAGTGGGTTTCAATTATTTTTAATGAGATAAAAGTGCATTCTACAGTTTGCTGACAGTGTTGTCAAACGTACTACCTCGAAATAACTTGTTTCGATATTTGTACGAACGACCATTTAAATAATGAATTCAATGTTGAATCCATTAGTTTTTTGAAGCGACTCTTTTGATATCAAAGTGGTAATGTCCTAGAGGTACATTTATTGTATACATCACTAAGCCTTATATCCAGATTTCAAGACCAGTTTTCTGTAAACGAATGACAGATATTTTAAAAAACAGAAATGTAAAAACTAGCATCACTACCCGGCTCCGTACAGGTAGTGGTTGCCACGTGGTGCTACTACAACATCTTATTCATGGGGAAGGTTCCCATTTTCTTCTCAAGAGCGTGCTTTTTCAACCTTGAAAGAATTCTGGCACATTTCAGAATATTCAAAATGTAGTTGAATGTTCGGGGTGATTATCTGGAATATTCGGAATGATTTCAGATCATTCCAAATCATTGTGGAACGATCGAAGGAATTATATGGTGCGAACGTCCTGTATCCCCCTTCCATGCAAAATATCGTTTCTGAAAATATAAGATGTGGAAACTTTGGTAACCACAAATTTCCAGAACAGTTCTGAGCATTGTACAGTCTAGAACAGAATCAAAAACCGTGAAATGTTGGTCACATTGTGGACCAGAATACTTTTGTGTATGCGTGAGGCTATATGAAGCAAGACTTATTGACCTCTTATCATAAAAAGTATATTCTTCACTACACATATCAACTACATGAGCAAATAATTGATGATAATGACCTTCGGTAAAACTCACTGTAATGAAAGTAGGTTTTCAACTATCAATCTGAATGAGAACTGGGTCAATAACAATTAACCTTGAAATAATACCGAACAAAAATGCGACCTCATTTTGCAAAATGATTCACTAAATGAAACGAAGCAACTTTTCTCCATCACCAGTATCGGATCGACTTGTTGGTCGCTTGAGTTCATTGATGTAAATTATCTCCTGAAAAATTATAACTCAGGCCGATGTGGTTCTAGCCAACCGACTGTGACTAGAATGCCACGACCTTCCGATATTTGTTCCATGACAGCTCAAGTATGCATTTGATTGGGTATAATATGGCATCCGTCCCAATAGCTTCCTTGATATCATTATTTTGACAATAACTACATCTTCATCCATCTTGTTGTATGTTCTAGTCATGAATGCCATTATTCTGATCAAGGTTGTAGCAAAAGTTATTCCATTATAAACGCACATTTCAATTATTAGTGGAGGAAAACCAATAAACTGGAGCCAAAGGAACTGTTGTCTCAGAAATACAAAGCTGAATATCCATATTACCATTGTTCTCACGCTATCAAGTACCATTCTAGTAGTGGCAGACATATCCTTAGTAACACTTATTTCAGCAAAAATGACGTGATGGTTCCCAATACTGCCACTGTGAGTTGCCAACTGTGTCCAATTTGTACACAACAATAGCGGTCGCCGACATTTCGAATTACAGGTCCGGCGCGTATAAAATAAAATGGAATTTGTAATAAACCGAGAACAACGAATCCAAATAATCCTCACCACCCAACTGCTTGTAAGATGGGGGGGGTGTCTTGTCCAGAAACAAATTTATCCTCAACCACCATATGAATTGATAGAATTATTTGAGCACCAACAATTATTATTTCACCAGTAATGATATCGTTTCGTCCTCGACTGTCAGCATTAGTGTCTTTTGAAATAAAATCAACAACTCCTACTATTGAAAATCCAACAATAACAAAAAATTTTCCAGTTCATTCTCGTTTTTTCACTATTCTGTCTAAAAATCCTGTACTCAGTAATCCAACAAAAACTATTACCGAACCTTTAAGCATTTGGACGCTTTAATCGGGAGTAAGATTCAATCCGATATACATCAAGTGACCATTATTTTGAACATTTAAATGGGCATGCTGAGCTTTCCTCAAAAGGTCAGCATGTGTCATCATGGGCATTTTTATAGACCTACAAAACAAGAACAATTTGTAGTGGAACGCTTTGCAGTGTTTTCGATGAGTACTCGTTCGGGTAGTATCACCACCTCGATTTCTCATGGACAACATATTCATATTTCAACAAATTGCCAAAAAATTCCACACATAAACCTTCCTCTGGAATCACTCTGTCCACTGGTGATACCTGTTCAGTAGTTTGAGTTTATCTGTTCAATTGAGTTCGGTGGTTCATCGCATTCAGGCAGACAGAGAAAAATAAAGCGAAACGTTGAAGGATTTCAATTTATAACATATAGCTATGAAAACACTGGAATATTTTCTTTCAACTTTGCATAAAGCGTCTAGGCTAATGAACACAGGCAATTGAAGCAATGCATTCTGCCAATTTTTGAAGTAATAACTTCTTATTGGAGGGTAAGCCGCTTGGTAACATAACAAATAACGGGGTCAGTATTTCTGGCTTTTTCATCACTCTAACCCAGAGCGTCGGCCGTATCTCAAACAAATAATTCTCACGCTTTCCTTCGCATGACTCAGTGTTTATTCAGAGTACGATCGAAATATACTATTGACAGTGAGCATATAGCGTGGATTTATCACCGCTTTATGCTCACAAGTACCACAGGATAAACTTTGAGGCGCTCTTAGAGCGGTGCCTGTGCGAAAGTAGTGATTCATGTTGGATTTGAATCGCTGGAGATTGAATCCATTCGGAAAAACGTTCTCAGAAAGTTTATGCCATAAAAACGCAGTTCTCCAAATTGAAGAGTTTTCAAACAGTGAATTTCCAGGTGTACTGAGTTCAACCTCAAAACACTGAGCACCCACAGTCGGTTGCGTATTTCTGATATGATATACAATAAAAAGAGGATTTGAGACAATATGGATCCCTGGGAAACACCAGCGTTAATGTTGGAAGTATTTGAGAGATATCAATCGACGGCCACTTGCAGAGAACTTTATTTCAGGAAACTGAAGAGCCATATACAGAACTGATCTGACAAGCCATAGCATCGAAGTTTGGCCAGCAAACCCTCATGCCACACTCGGTCTAAGACCTTAGAAATATCAAGCGCAACAGCTCTCGACTCTTCATGTTTCTCGATTGCGTTATTCCAAATATGGGTGACATACGGTAAAAGGTTGCCTGTTGATCAATAAAATATTCATTAATAAATAACCTTTTTTTCCATCATTATATCAATATACATGAAATTCGCGTGATATCCAAATATTTTCTCACGTTAAACAATTTCAATATTGAATAGTTCAATTTAGATTATTTTGTCGGGAGTTTCGAAATGTTTTCTGTATTTTGTATTTTGCTGTTGACTTTCATTTCATCTTGTAATCAATTTTTTTTCATTCAAATCATTTATTGTAGCAATAAAAAACTAGCATAGTTATTTATCCTTATAACTGAAGAATTCTCGACCTCTTTGGGGATGTTCACCTTCAACAATCTGAAGACAATAATAAAATTATAATAATAAAATTATAATGGAACACTTTATACAGTTGTAAGTCGATAAAAAACAGATTTTTTCACCTTATTGATTTTCTTTACAAAAATGGTTTCTGTTGAATATCATGAAATATGAATGAAGTAAATATATTCGAAAATGAAATCATTGTGATTTGAATTGGAAAAATGAATAAGTGGTTGATTTTTGAGCTGGAATAAATGAAAAACTGGTCAAAATGAATCAAATTCCGATTAAGTTACTGGAAGACAATTCGAATTGTTCAGATCATTGTTTCACTTCATTTATGGTTGACTTTTGAGCTATATGTATCCCCACTTGAAGTGTACACATCGTTTGATTGAGAATAATGAGATATAATTTTGGTTTCGTAAATAGCGAAAAAAGTAACAAAATCTTCTGGTACTTTAAATTATGCATCGTAAGTATAAGATACTGTTGATGTATCCTCTTATATGATGAAAAATAGTTCAAGGCAGCGTATCTCACGGCAGTGTAAGTATGAAAATTTAAAATTATTTACGACGTTCGTGGAGAGTATATTCCGAGCCTGGGGTAACTTTTCATCAGTCTTCCTTTTTCCGGGGCTCGAATTTACCGGTAAATATTGATGTCGAATCAAGTATTCAAACTCCGGTAGCTGAGGAGAATTTTGAAAGAGATGTTCATCAGTTATTCACACCATACGATTTCATTCCCTCTATTTGTACCAATCATTGTGGATTGGAGTAGAATACGTTCAAGATTTTTCGATTTGACAGTATTTTATATCACTGTCATTATATTTTTTTTTCTTCTTTCTTTCTTCTTTTCTTCCATGAACCGATTTTCAAAAATAAAAATTTTAAATCATAGTACTCGACGACCTCTATTCAAAGATATGGATTTTTCTTATTTTCAAGGCATTTGTTTGGTTGTCGCTGTCAAAGCTTGGCTTTCCAACGAACCGCATCCAGAAGACTTGTTTATTTTTGATATTCATGGATTTAGTCTTCTATATATTTCATAGATAAAGTCCATGCTTACTCATATGTTGTCATTTAATAATGCAATTAGGCACAAAGTGCCTAAATTTCATACAGTTATTCACGTGAATACATTACGATTCTTCACTCAAGTCCTTCTTGATATAGGGACACAGTTGAATTGCAGTTCTCCAAACTATTATTTTTTTCCCACAATTTAGTTTGGCTTGCTATTTCAAGCCCATTCGTTTCAATATAAAATATATAGGTACAACTACATCTTTTCGTTTGAAGTAAGTCAATATTGGGTTCAAAGAAGTCGCTTACAAACAAACAAACATACATACGAGTGCAGCTAATATAAGCGTGTTAATAATATTCACCAAGTTGATAGCATATGCAGATAACTCCTTAGCAAATGTTTGACTGGCTATATCTGCTTGAATTTTTGGGTATTTGCTTTCTCATAGGTAGGCACAGTATATTAGCCTGCTTGATACCACTCAGAGAGTTCTATGCCAAAAGAACGCAGCAAAATACAACAACACATCGCTTCCAAAAACCATTAATTCTGATGAATATAACCTACAACTATTTGAATTGATCATTGTTAATTTCCATGGTTCTATCCTGATTATTTGCATTGATCCAGTTCTCAAGAAAAAACACCTCAACAACAACTTCTGATGAGTTTTCTTCGATATCAGTTTGAAGTTTTATTTTTTGAAACACAGTCTACAATTACTACAAAATGTGTTCGAGGTTCATTTCCAACTGAAAAACCAAGCAGGCTTTCAACCGAGAAGGAAACTATCAATCATTAACGTGCAACAACAACTTCAGTCACCAATTATTGGCAATTATTTTCTCAGGATGTCACAGCATGAATGACGATAACAAAATTTGGTCTGATGCATACGGCACAAATGATGGAATGAACGAATTCCAGCTATACGTGAACTCATTCTGTGATCGATCTGGAACAGAATTCTGAGGAAAATCGAAGATTTCCCACTCCACATCTTTTGTTTCATTAGAGTACCATTTCACAGACGGAAAATTTCGAGAATGAAATTACCCTTTCTGTGTCTCCGATTTTATTGGATATCGTATGTTGTTGCACCTGACGCGTGGCGGAGAAAAACTAATATATTCCATTTAATTGGTTAATTATTTTCCACGAAGAGCTTCGAGATGGAAACAAAATTGCCTTTTCTGGAATGGAATAAAAGTAATGTTGAAGGGATACAATCCTTTCTGGGAATTGCCAATTTGTAATTCGAAACTAGAAGTTACTTGAATCGTATTATGAAAAGTGAATGCCCGAAAATCTACCATTGTGAAAAACTTCAAATGATGATAAAAAGGCAAGAAAAAAACTAATGCAGGTATTGGATGTCATAACATTAGAAGTATTCAACACCACACATGAACTATTTGAAGATTTTGGTTTCCGACATCCAGAAATTAGATCGAGAATTCAATCGAAGTTGAATTTTTCAGTTTTCTTGAATTAACTGTGGTTCAATTTCGGAAACCTGAGTTCCATCTGGGAACTAATAACGCTGATGACCATCGTTTGATATTTTCAGGATGCATAATTCTCAGAAGCGATAACTTGAAGTAATCTTTGTTGAACTATTCAATTTTGGAATTTTTGCGTCCGAGTGGGGGTAGTCATTTTCAACATTTCTTATAGAATGAGAAACATTACATGTAATTTTTGGTAACAAATTGTTATGATCGAAATTCTTTTCCGCTCCGTATTTTTCAAATAAAGCACCCCATCAAAAATTATCAGAGGACAAAATATCCTTATAATCGTTCAAGGAATAGTCCCTTGAATTTATGCTGCATGTTCAATGAACGCCCTATATAAAACTGGTTTAGTGAAAGCAATCTTAACAAATTCTGCTCGATTTCAATTGTATTAATTTGTGATGAATAATTTACTATTATGACTTTATACGATATGAAGATTCGTTGTTCATTTTTTCGTGATTCCACTTGGAGATATCGGGATATTTGACTGAAATAGTTTCATAAATTTGATAGTTTTCATTGGTTGCTTCAGAAGGTTTATTCGTTTTTATGAGTCTACTTCAAACAATGATATCTTAGTTAATATTCATTCAATCCAATCGAAAATTCTTTTGATTTTCTTAAGATTATTTTTGAAAAGTTCGTGGAGCACACCGTCATACCATTCGCAGACCAACATACAGCAACCACGTTTTTTTTTCTGATCAGTTATCGCCTTAGGAAAGTACCTGGGTGACTCATCGGTGTCCAACCACTGTCCTGAGGGTATCCTTCAAAGACGATCGTTTTAGTTGCCCGAAAGCAAAGAAGAACAGACCACAAAACGTGGCAATTCATGTCGTTCAAATTGTGGAGCTTCCACTTCCAGTTTTGGACCTTTTCAATACATATCAATTCATCAAAAGACTGCATGGGAGCTGATGCCCAGTTCTTCCGCATACCGTTTGCGATGGGTGAGTCTTCACCAGGGCCATCAAATCCTCGTCCTGGATCATTTTAGGTCGACCACTTCAAGGCTCATCTTCGAGGCTTGAATCTCTGGAACGAAATTTTGCAAACCAACACCGAACTGTGCGTTCATCAGTACTATCTTTGCAAAATGATAGACAATATACAAAACTCTTGAAATAACCTGACGTGTTCCTCATTTCTTCACGAGGTACAAATGAAATGTCGCCAATTCTCGATGAAGAGTGATTCTGAATGAACATATTTTTTTTAGTATCTGTAGAGTAGGGAGGGCGAGTATAGGCCCACAGCACTTAGGCCACTTGTGACCAATTGTACATCCTCCCAAGGAGTTGTCCTCCTAGATCATCGTCCATCCTGTCCTTTCCAGGTAGGTGGACAGGTCACTAGGATACATTTCCTCGATATCCGTATGTGTAGGCAAAGACTCGCTGAACACACACTCTCTCATTGATGGTAACTCCGGACATTCACATAAAACAAGCCTGACAGTTTCATCTTCCTGTTCACACACCCTGCATAGAGGTATGTCCACTAGCCCCATAGTATGGAGGTGTTTCCTTGATTGACAGTGGCCAGTCAGAAATCCTACTGTTAAACGTAGGTTTTTCCTAGTCATTGCTAGATATTTCTTTGGCATCAGCTTCCCAGAGTCACCCAGAGTGATCCTGGCAAGATTGCATCCTTCGATTCCATCCATCTCTTCAGGGATTGAGCATGGGTGTAATGTTTGGCTAATCCCGCAATTGTCGAAGTCATCAGGCCGTAGGTGTCACTGGGTCCTAAGATTCTTAGTCCAGCCGCTTTCCTCCTATCTTGCCCTTTAATCTTCATCAGGATAATATTGTTCGCTACCAAGGCGTTGTCTAGTCCTGGGGGAACTCTATTACTAGCCCTGAGGTAACACTTTGTCTGTCCAAGGCTAATAGAGCTTGTCTCGTGTCAGTGCAGATTATTATGTTTTTGCCAGAAGTTCGTTTCCTGGTTATCTCTTTCGTGGCAATTGAGATACCAGCTAGTTCTGTTGAACCACGCTGGTATTTTTTCCCATTCCCCGCTTAATCATCAGGCTTAGTGATTTGGAGTACACTCTACATCCTGAGCTTTCTTTGGTTTTTGAGCCGTCTGTATATATGCGTATTGCATTTACAGCATCTTTTAATATTCAAAATAGACATCTATGAATCATCAATACATTTAAAAATTTTTTCGCAACTTTTCCAGATTTTTTCATCATTTAAATAGAATTGCAAGCTTTTAAATGAATCCAGAAGACATGAAATCGAAACAAAAATGACGTCGAGGCAATATTCACATACTAAAAATAGAAAACAATGAAAATAGGACATCAACAGGGAAAACTCAACAGTTACAAGTGGTGAGAAATTACATATTTCCGCGAAATGGTTTTCATCCGTCGTGCATTCGTTATTAACTGGGATTTTCGCTGGAGCCGTGTCGCTTAATAGCATACAATACCCACTAGAAAGCATAAAGCTTAAGTGCTGACATCAAGTGGGCTTGACAGGATATCGAACGACTCCAGAGATATGGTATATATTGAGAACATTTCCTATAGGAAATTTATACGTTAATCGACGTTCAGAAAAGAATTTGAGACGTTTGCCAATTGGGAGCTTCAATTGTTATACTGACAGAATGAATGTGTTTACATGAAATATATCGAATTTACTGTTTGTTATTGAGACGCAGAAGTTCATATACTTGTTTACACGAATTTCATAGATTTTCGAATATCTGATCACTTTCACTATTTTTGATGTTCAACAGACGTTATAAAGTTTAAGAGTAGATGAAAGCATAGTAGACCAAAGATGTAGTGGACGTGAACTGGTTTTGCGAATTTCAATTATAGTGCATTGAAGTGAATTTGTTGTTGATTTCCTCTGTAATTTTGGTGGAGTATTGAGTGGTACAGTAAAAAGAAACATGAAACTGACTCGACAATTTTATTATGAACAGAACTTGAAAAAAAAACATTCAAAATGCAGAATGATCTTACAGCAGTAGAGATGATTCAGAGTTAGTGGAAGACAAAATCCGGGGTGTCAAAAAAAGCTACGTTATTGGTGTTTGAATACTTAATAAGTAAGACGGTTAGTTAATATGGAGATATCTCTTAGTGGAAACAAATTGAAAAGTGTTTGGATTTCTACTCAACTTCCATTTGTTATTTTGGGATTTTTACAATCCCAAAATATTGAATCAACAGAAATATGGAAAAGATATATGGATGTGGGAGATTTTGTTATCAGGCAGAAATATCTGAAAACAAAGGAAGGACTGAAGCTAGTTAAATAGGCATGGTTTGAACACGAATAATTTGTTGAGTACCCACTAATAGGACGTCGAAATCAGATGAAAAAGCAGAGAATATATAAATGATTGTTTGAATACCCTGACAAGATATTTTCAAAACGAACGTATTCTCGAGCTGAAAGTCAAAATAATAATAATAATAGGGCTTTCATTGATGGTCTCTAAAGATTGAAAACAAAAGAAGGTTGGATTCAATCTCGGCGATCATATATTACGGCAGATATTGCTGTTCTATCGAACGGCAAAAAAACTATAAATATTCTACTGATAACTATTAGAAGTAATCGTGAGGAAGAGTCATTTTTCAAAAATGAATATATTTACCACAAGTCATCACGAGTTTAGTTGTCATAATCATAATAACTTGACAACTTATTAAAAAATGGAAATATCTGAAAATTTAAAATTTCAGTGATATTCTCGAATGAAGTTGATAAATTTTGGAAACAAAATTACAATCAGTGAAGTTTTTTGTTTAGATTACGTTAGTACATTTCGGAATCTCAAATTCAAATCGTGAACATAGGTTCTGAAAGATATTTCTTAAAAAAGTAAGAGGATCTTTCATTTATAATGATTTTATGGTATAGTATAACAGAGTCTTACACTCCATGTAAGGAATCACACGTTGAAAGGTAAGACCTTATTAGTCCTTGCCCCACACAATTTTCGACTCCGGAGGGTTATCGTTCGTAGGGTTGCGACAGCTGGTTAACAAAAAAAATATTCTTAACACATGCTAAATTAACCCAAATATCTGAATAGTTTTGATTATTTCTATCCTAGAAGAGTCTGCTCTCAAGAGACTAGGTCTGTAGATGACATCCGCGTAGTTGACGTGCGAAATAACTTATGCATCGCAATTGAAATCTTGTCATTTATGGTTGAACATGCTTTGTTAGAGTGAATCATCTTCGAATATGCATAACCCCGCTTTAGACTTTGGCAAACATGTGACCTGAACCAAAGATCGTTGTGTAGAAATGAACCCAAGGTCTTGGTTATGTTATCAAGGGGTAGTTCTAGTTGCTATTCTACCAGGGAATGTATAACATCCTATTTCGATTTGACTCAACTAATTTTACGACATGGCACTGATTGAATTTTGATATTGCGATACCCTACTTGATTGACAGCAACACATGTATACTACACAGTCATGGCTGAAAACATAATTCATGGCAATATCATTTCAATTCTTTCAGACAGTATCATATAACTTCCAATATCAACTCATGGTCCCAATTTCTCTTTCGTTCGCATCAGAAATGTTCACACCGCTTTCTGTGGAACAACTGACGTGTGCGATATTACGAGTAGCTATACAGGATTTTTCATCGATTTTTGTGAGAGCTAAACAAGATATATTGAAATGTCCAGAGCCATACTCTGTTCGGAATTTTTGTATTTCTCAATTACTCCCTGCTGACAGGCACTCTTTATGCTTTTCAGTAGAGCTTCAGTTCGATTCACTGGTTATTTTACTACTAATGAGTTCGCCAACTCGTTGTTTGAATTTTGATATAAAGCGACTTTTTGGGTATGGAACAGTAACACTATGAAAAGAGAAACGAGACAGCTGTGATATATTTTTCCTGGATTACTTTCATCAATAATACAAAAACTCACTTCAATGTGTTTTGGCAAAAAATAGTAACAAAAGTGGAATGAGATTCATTTAATAACTATCGATTAAGTACTTCCTTTTTCAAAATGTAAATAAATATTCCTGAAAGTTCCACTCTGAAGCTTGTATTGATCTAAAGGGTGAACTAGGTATGCAAACGTGGATAACATTCCGAAGAATGTTCAGCCAAAACCATATAAATACAAATTCAAACTCACCTCGTATGTTTCTGAAAAAATGCTAATTTAAATCTTTCCGACTCTAGGGTTTCATGCGATTTCCCATTTAATGTGTACTCCAAATGTTCGTTATGATATCGAATCATAACGCATGTTATTTGGGCAAATCACCCTTAGATTGAAAATAGAGAAACATGTTTGGATTCATCAACATATTCAGTGGTCCGAAGTTGCAATCATTTACAGGAAGGAACACCGATTCGAAAGGAAGTTCAAAGAAGCTGCGTTCATGTTGAACAACGATGCATTAAGCAAGGCAAATTTGGAGATACGTAACATATGGAAACCCTTAATAAAGCGGGAAATCATGTTACGTCGCAGAAAGTGGGAGGTCGGAACGTCGAGAGATAATTTGATTTGAAATATTTTTCTTATACAATTTTTTGCTTTCTCTCATCAGTTCTCTAAATTATTTCATTTCATCGTATATTCATTTCACTTTCTCATTATTTAAACAGGGCTATTGAAATTCGTTTCTGTACATGGGTATCTCGTAAACGATAAGAGATAGAGTCTTGGTTGTATTGTGGCAAAGTTGCGTATTCCAGAGACCTATTCAATGATGTGAAAAAATCTGATATAGCTCTTCTGGTTCTGGAGATATACAGAAAAAATCCCAAATTATTTTTTGCCTGTATCTTCTTTATTCGTAGACATATTGAAAATCTGTTCACATTTTGCTATTAGCAATTGATATGGGCTATCAGAATATATCTATGAATCTTTCATACAGGGTGTCATCTGACTTGGGCCACCCCCATCTTTGAATTTTTGAAAACGGACCTGTATTTTCTGTTACGGTTTTTGGATCGTCAACGTTTACTTCATACTAACAAGTTCAAATCAATTCCATATTTCGGGATTTTTCGATAATATTTCATTATGATTGGGTGAATTATTCCCTTTTAAATTACGGCAATGTAAATTGGTTGACTGAGTTGAATAAAAACACAATAGCAACTTTCACGTCTACTTATGTAACGTAGAGTTTTTCGAGAGTTCCTTTTTCATTTATAGGTATCTATTCATATTTTTTCCCATTTCCATTGCTCTGAGCGTTTTCTATAAGAACTTCGAATAGCAAAACCTTTTATGATTATCTGAAACATATCTACAACAAAAATATATTATATGTATTGAATGAAACTCATTTTTTGCGGAGGAAAATCAGTTTTTTATTGATCTTTTTCAAAAACTCCTTTGACATCTGTCGAAGAAGTTGAGAAAAAACAAGCAAGGAAATAACTGCAAACAGAC
>WOGR01000019.1:0-44936 GCA_015342045.1 Leptinotarsa lineolata | reverse complement strand
CCCGGAAGGAATTTAAAATATACAAAATTCTCCCGGAATAACAAGATGTGCAAAAGTAACGACACGAGGTGTTGAAATGGCTAGAGCAGCGTAAACGGCCTACTCGCCAGTAGGTGGCAGTAGGGTAGATAGTAACGAAATTCGTATAACGTGATTCGCGCGCGTGTAGGTATTTTGTTTTACTATCTGCTTCATTCAATTTATCTATACCTGTATCAAACGCTGCATGCGAGCGTGTTTTTAGCATAGTATTCGATATATGGACAAAGGAAAGAAATCGTTTAAATCAAGAACATGTCAAGGCGGTAATTCAAACGTTTTTCAATTTTAAAATGGAGTTACTTAAATTTGTCTATTCTAGACCAGATATTTTAAAATTTGTTCGTTCAAATGTAAAATATAAGTTCAAAATAAAATGTTATGATAATCAATGTTTTATAACCCGAATTGTCACCGATTCTTGATAAGTATACAAAGTTTTAAATACATCTGTCCGCTTAAAGTTGGTCAAAATCGAGTCCAAAGGAGTCGGTTACAAACAAACAAACATACATACATACAAGTGAAGCTAATATAAGCGTGTTAATAAAAAATAAGTCTTGTGCATACCTATAAGTCAATGTATATATAAACATTCACAAGGTTTTTTTACATCAAATAATGCTAAGAATTTATGTAACTTTGCTCTGTTTATGAAAAACTGCTGGACAAAAACTATTATTATTAGAATATCATGGATTGCATAATATCAAAAATTCCGTGATTTTCACCAAATCCTTTTTTACATGAAGATCAGTGCAGGGTACTCTATTATAAAAAAATAAAATTACTTAAAAGGCACATCTTAAATTCTCAATTCTTAAATGTTTTTCTACAGCTAGAATGATTTGCCAATGAAAGTTTCAATGCAAGTATATACGAGATAAACTATTTAAGTGGAAAGTGAAATAAGGCTGAGTTATTTTCATTCAACTGACCAAATCTAGAAGAGGTGAAGCAATAAGCAGCAACATCAGCAATGTGACGATCAGGCCATATCGATATTCCAAATTGCGCGGGTCTTCTATCTCTGCATAACCAAAAAATATTGCCACCATGCCACCACCAATAGCAAGGGGTTTTAGTATTTCCTGATACTTTTCACTGGAGTATACATAGTAGAAAGATGTATAGATAATATTTAGGATGATGGCTGCTACATTGACTTGTAGCATGGCAGGATCGTTCAGAAGTATGGCATGTTTGAGCATCAGCATACCTCTAAAAGGAGTTGGTGAATTAATTATTTTCTATACCATGGGAGAGTGGCGATGGAAACCCAACACCTACAATTAAATCATCGGGTGTGAATAGTTACGTGAAGTGATATATGTTCTATTTTATGAGACAACTGTCTCATAAAGTAGCACATATCATATTGAGCAAGACAAGAAATAATTACATAATGTTAATTTCAAAGATTTTCACATACACTCAATGGTGATTCTGAAGTTCTTATCAGAATTGTTTATGAATTAATGAGGGGTGATAAGATAAACTAACATGTAACAGATTGGTGTAAGGTTTCATAGTCTATTACTAAGGATTTGGTAATAACACACAACTATATGCCACAATTACTTACACAACAAGACCCCCAATGAAAGGAGTCGAGGGGGTGCCTTGTGTTGTTCCTTTTCTATATATGTCCTTACAAACAAAAGCCCCTGAAAAAAACTGGGCTATTGTAACAACACTGGCAATTTGACCAACAGTTTCCTTGTGCGGCTGTAACATTCTTGATAAACCCTTCATGATTTCTAAAGTTCGAACAGCAGGCTTTGTGTCAAGTTATGACAAGAACTGAAAGAGAATTTTAAATGATCACATTAATTCAATGAATTCCCTTCATTTCTATATATACATACCAAAATAATGTCTGTCTAATGGAAAAATGCCCTAGTGCCTATAAAAATTTACTTTTAGACGTTTCAAAGGCAGGCTGTCACTGAAATGAGTGGAATAAGTCAAAAAAAAACAAGATAAAACTTTGGTGTTATCACGACAACATAACCACAAAGCACGTATAAGATAACTAAGGTACTTGTCAAGATTATTTTGGCCATGAACTGAATTTATACTTACAGATTGAAAAACAAAATTTTATTTTTAATTTCATATCTGATAATCTAATGCTCAAACAAAAATATGTTCTGTCACCATCTGTTATTTGTGCTCAATTAAGTCCATTCCACAGATTGAGTTTTAGCATTGTCTCTATCACAAAAGAAAAGAACGCGCTTGAAATTGAGAATATAATTTCAAATGTTTTCATGATATCAAACTAAAACTGCGACCTTTCAGACCTACCAAAAATGTATCCCTCGTGATAACTATTTATTGAATGAATATTTGGATTTGGTCGTTAATTCCCTCAGTTCCATTTTTTCACAGAGAGGGCTTTGTCTAATGTTTCCCATGCTGGAAAATTTGAATACAGAATAATCACGAGTTTAACGAGTTTTACCATTAGTGGACTTCAAAAATTTGAACAATTGTTCTTCAAAAGGTTGGGCTGTTGCTTGCACTTTTATTACTTTGTGCCTGTTTGTTGACTTATACAGGGTGGGCAATCGAAAACTTGACATGGAGGTTTTGGGTACTAATCTTGCAAATCCTAAAAAACGCTCAGACAGGTCGAGGAGGGGGACATTTTTTCCCCATTTGCAGCATCGTCACTTCAACCCTGGAGCAGAGGGGTGAACAACCCTTGGAATTTTAATAGGGAACTGGGGACGAGTCGCACATTGTTTAAAAGATCTTGGAATTCTCTAAACAACGGTGTACATTTTTTTTTATTTGGACGAACCATATTGAATTTAGAGTTGGAGTTACTTACTTTATTCTCATGTTAGCATATGCTCAAAATGAGCACCTCCAGCTTCCATGCAATAATAGAGATTCTGCTGGAAACGTTCTCGAACATTGTGGAGCATTTCTGAAGTGATTTGGCGACATTCATTTGTGATTTGTTGCCGTAAATCTTCGAGTGATGCAGGAGAAGTACAGTAAATTCGAAAGATCTGGTGATCGTGGTGGCCATTCGATAGTACCCTGCCTCCCAATCCAGTGATCTGGAAAATTCTGATCTAAATACTGCCGAACAGGCAGAGCATAGTGCGGAGGAGCCCCATCTTGTTGAAATATTAACAGATCCTCTCGATAATTGTGGTCATTTTCAATAATATCAGTGAGAAGGGGATTAGTAGTATCTTCCAGAAGCTCCAGATACATTTGTCCGGTTGAATTGCCTTCTAAAAACAATGGGCCAAAAATACGGTCACCAAAAATTCCAACCCATACATTTAATTTTTGTGGACGTTGAGTATGCACTTCATGAAAAATGTGAGGGTTGGAATCAGCCCAATAGCGACAATTATGACGATTAACTGTGCCATTTAGAAAAAAAGAACATTCATCACTGAAGCAAATGTTGAAAACAAAATGTGGATTTTTCACCGCTCGTTCACTAACCAATTCGCAAAATTGCAAGCGTTGATCTAAATCATCTTCATTCAGTTCTTGAGTTAATTTAATCTTGTAAGTATGCATTTTGTGGGTTTTTAAAATACGCCGAATGCTAGTTCGTGACACCTCGGAAACAAATGTTAACTTTCCTGTGCTCAAAGTATGGTCAAGCTCAACATGGCCCAGAATTACCACTTGTGTCGTCTTATTCGTTACTGGTGGTTCGATCTGCCGTTTTTTATTTGCTACAGATCCAGTTGCCCGAAATTTTGCGATTAAATCGAAAACATACTTACAGTCGCGACTCATTCTTCCTATATTGTTGATTGAACAGTTCAGCGGCTCTCGCAGCTTAGTACAGTTCCATCAACTGAACCCTCTCCGCAGTTGTGTAAACCACACGGCACTCACTACTGGTTACAATGTAGATATCACTTTAAACATGAAAATTAGAAATAGAAACAGCATTCTCAATTGTAATTGTCCTCTTATCAGAGAAGAACTAAAAAATTAACAAAAAAGTAGCGTAAGAAACAAATGAGAGTCCCAAATACATTCCAACTGAGCAGTGGCGTACAATAATTTTTTGCTATTAATAATATTGAAAAAGCTAATTATCGGAAAGAACTCTTTGAAATACGTCCATAGTTAAAAAAATGTACACCACTGTTTAAAGAATTCCAAGATCTTTCGAATGATGTGCGACTAGCTCCCTATCCCTATTAAAATTCCAAGGATTTTTCACCCCTCTGCTCCGGGGTTGAAGTGACGACGCTGTAAATAGGGAAAAAACTGCCCCCCTCCCAATAAGAATCGACCTGTCTGAGCGTTTTTTGGATTTGCAAGATTAGTACCCAAAACCTCCATATCAAGTTTTCGATGACCCACCCTGTATAGGAAGCACAAATTAATGATGTATATGTACGTAATCTTTCGTCGACCCAACTGTAGACGTTTTGCAGTAATTATTGGTAATTCATTTCCACTAATATCGGTTGTAATTTTAATTCCTCATCGAGCGTATTCGATGACCACTGTTGCCCGAAATGTTTTGAGTGATTACCGTTCTGTCGGGAAAAAATTGCCGTTCATTACCATACGAACCAAAAAGAATTAAAACTGATATGCTGATGACGTCACTAAGAGACTTCGTTTACAGCTTACCCACTGTGCAATGAAGTGGCACGGCAAGTCTCGTGCTTACGTCACAATTGACCTTTGAATGACAAAATGAGCTGATGGTGACAAATCATACCCAATTTTTTTTGAGGAATTTATCAAAATTCGATCAAAAATATTCGTGACAGAAATGTTTAATACATTCCACCAAACAAAACTTTCGGAATCTATACTTATAAATACACAAGTCACTCACTTAACACTCATTTATCTCTATTTCTTCGTAGTGATGAGTCCTAGAAAGCTACAATTGGTATATAGTTGCTTCTTAGGTTTCAAATGTGCACTAGAAAAGGATTTTCAAATATTCCAAATGGGGAGCCCCCAGGGTTTAAAAGGGGTGCGTTTATATATGGAAATTTCCTTTCATCACTGTTTCTCCGTAGCGCTATATTTTCGGAGATTGAAATTTTGTATGTATGTTCGTTTCATATTGTAGATGTGCAATGAGAAAGGATTTTTTAATATTCCAACTGGGGGCGCCAGCTGCGGGAAAAAAATTGCGTTCATAAAATAAAGTTGCTTGAATCGGGGCGACCCTGATTCAAAATCTGACATGATATATGAATTTAATAGGCGTACTCAATTGGAGTTTGAACAGCGGTTGACAATAAATTAGTATCTATTTGTTCAGTGGTTTTGTTTCAAAGTACAGTCAGTAGCATAATGATAATCATTAAGAGAAACGTCGTACTGATCATCTTAAAATTTGCCAGAAACACAACTTGTCCAAATGGAAGTTTTACTTTTCCATTCAACATGAGAGCTGAGACTGTTATTGATTTGTCGAAATGCCATACTGTTATTTTTATTTAACGGTATTCAGATGACAATTGAAAAAATATATGTTAACAGCCTCCGTCCGTTAAGCATTTTTAACGACCGGCGGCCGTTAAGAAATCACTTATTCTAATATTTTATTCAAAACTTTATTCTGTCCACAATAACAATAATTATAATATCGTTGTGATATTGTTAGGCTGTTCCATGACTACACGATGTTGGAATTTTTCTGTAGAATTACGAGTGACGTGGATTGTTCTTTCCTCGGAATCAAAACGTAACTTTTCAGCGGAATTACGAAAAACCTTGAACGACACATGGTCGATACACAAATAACGAATTCGCTTGTTATAAAATTCAACTAAATACGTTACTTGCTACATATCTACCTTGTAACGTTAATAACTATATTTAATTCATAAAATACATCTTCGAAAAACTTAAATTCAAGTATAGATTTTTTATATTATCGCTTTTACTACTCACCAGCAGTAGTAATAGTCTGCTACTGAGGCTAACAATCAAGCAGTCGATGTCGTTGACACTCAAGGAAAAAATAGTTAGCTATTTGCTCATGAAAATTGCAGTTTCACTCGACAACAAGCAATGCAGCAGAGCACCGCCCGACAGAAACAACAGTTACAGTGTTTCAACCGTTTATAGTGGTTGCGCTGATCGCAGATGCTGATAGTTGTTACGGGATGAGCATATTAACGGACGAAAAGAACTCTTTCTGACTAGAAAAAGCAGTTTTGAGACACTGTTCATATTTGAATGGGGTGTGGCGCAGATTCAGGTACCTAGATGTTACGGATGTGTTAACGGATAATTCAAACTGTCCCTCAACACAGAAAAGGTAGTTTCGTGACACTAACGTAGTTATTGCAGATTGGTTTGCGATTTTCCATTATTCAAATTTCAATTGCTGCTTTAGTACAGTTATTGTTTTACATTTAAAACAAACGGTAAATGAATATTAGTGAATGACATTAAAAGAATATAATGCATAAAACAAAATATATAAAAAAATCATTCTGACATTGTATGAATCGTAAACAAAAAAGAATAAAAAAATAATAAAAATGATGGAATAATTATTAATCAAATAAATATTCTTATATAATATATAAAAATACGTTTCATTCACTGTGAAGTACTTTATGCAATTTCTATTGGCAACACTGCCAACTTGTCATGTTTTGTCATTGTTCATTGTCACAGAATCACAAACCACTTATTAGAGTAGGTGGTTTCTGCACAGAATAGTGATTAGTCTGATAGTCTGTGGTTTTGTTATGGACATGCTTAAAAGAGAGGAAGATTTTTGAGATTTGTTAGATGTTTTATCGGAAATGTCGCAAACAAAACATTGAAAAACCAGCGAAAAAATAATTACCTCATCGTTCAAGGGTAACATTTTGGAAAAAGCAAAAATGTCGAAAGCAACTAGCTCAAGTTCCGTTGAACCTCCTTCAACTCAATATGAAAGCCAATCCCAGATAGCCCAAAAAAATTGGGAATTGAATAATGCCGTAGAAGTGGTGAGCTCTGTGGATGAAATTTATCGTTATGACAAGAAACAGCAACAAGACATTTTAGCAGCAAAGCCTTGGGAAAAAGAGTAAGAGACTTATTGTGGTCTTTGTGAAAGAATAAGGATGTATTCTCAAGTCGAATGTCTTAAGTTTT
The DNA here is from genome assembly GCA_015342045.1 of Leptinotarsa lineolata. NCBI lineage: Eukaryota > Metazoa > Arthropoda > Insecta > Coleoptera > Chrysomelidae > Leptinotarsa > Leptinotarsa lineolata. The sequence continues at coordinate 37,778 of WOGR01000019.1, read as the reverse complement.
AATTCTTAATAATTCATGTTTTTCTTTTGTTACTACCAAAACTAACCATTCTTGCACATACATCTGAACCGAAAGATCACTAACTATATAAACTAATGGGCTTCGTTAAGAAGCTGGGTTTATTTGGTAGAGTTTAAATAGATGTGTGAGCCACAATAAATGCTTGCAGGTTGCGGTGGAGGGTCGAATGGACCCTCTCACTTTGGACCTAACCTAACTTAACCTATGTTCTTACATGAAAGTTACTGAAAAGTAATGATACAAGGCATATGATTTCTTATGACCTAAAGCTGGGTGTATGAATCCACCCTAGCCTTGCCTTCGTTTGAAATCAATTATATGAAATGAACAATATTTTTGTATATAATTTCAGCCCACATTTTTTCAAAGACATAAGAATTTCTGCTTTGGCTCTTCTAAAAATGGTGATGCATGCTAGATCTGGAGGTACTCTCGAAGTGATGGGTCTGATTTTGGGGAAAGTTGACGGAAATACTATGTTTGTCATGGATTCATTTGCTTTACCAGTAGAAGGCACCGAAACACGAGTGAATGCTCAAGCGCAAGCCTATGAGTATATGAGTTCTTACATAGAGGCTGCCAAACTTGTAAGTCTAAAACTACGATATTACTTTTGAATTGAAGTGTTGTATTGATATTGATAAATCCATGAAGTAAAGTTGAGATGTTTGTGTTTTTCTTTCGGCAGCAAAATATATTTCATAGTTGCTAGTTAGCTAACATTTATTACGATAGAATTATTATAACTCATACATGAGTGCTCCAATTGAAAATCAATGATCCAAATTCTTTTTTGGCTCTTGAATCCATATTATGCTAGTTTTACTGTAAATCAGAAGGATGCGAGTGTATACCACCAGAAATTTGAAGTGAGAAAAAATTGATATTTCTCAAAAGGGCCCCACTTGATATCAAAATGAGAAATAATCAAAATTTTAAATAGGTGTATATCACACCAATGTGTGAGCAGTTGCTAGAACATTGTTAAATTTTTTTCACTCAATTTATAAACTGTTCGAAATTGATATAATTACAAAAATAGAAAATACTTTCAAATGCTTTTTAAGTTGCTTCTTGTTATGAAATTTAATGCTTTCTTACATCCAGGATATCCTTCACAATGAAATTTTTATTTCAGAAAAAGAAAAAGTATAGTATTCTACTTGCAAGAAATGGCCATTACTCCTTGGAATTTCATTCTCACTAGGAATGTCATATTTCTCGCTTGTTGAAAATCTTTTTATTTTGAGTATAGTAAAATCAAAATATATTGAAAATTTCACTCTTCAAGCTCAATTTCCCACCTCTCTCATATTCGAGGAATTTTTTCAAAAAAATGTTTTGAAGTTGAAGGAAGCCTAAAATTATAGCAATTCGAAATTTTCGAAAAGTAAAAGATTTTGATTTGGTTCTGCTGGCCTTGCAGTAAAATAGCCTTAACTACAGCATGGCCTGATTCAACAAAATGTTTTTTTTTGGTGGGGTTCTGGTGGTTTAACATAAAGCTATCAAAAGTTAAGTGTTTTGATAATTTATCTTCAGGTAGGAAGACAAGAAAATGCAATTGGCTGGTATCACAGCCATCCTGGATATGGTTGCTGGTTGTCTGGAATAGATGTTAGCACACAAATGCTGAACCAAAATTTCCAAGAGCCTTTCGTAGCCATAGTTATCGATCCAGTTCGTACAATTTCTGCAGGAAAAGTTTGCCTGGGAGCCTTCAGGACATACCCCAAGGTGAAATTTTCTAATAGAAAACTATGTTGCTTTCTACAATAAATGATTTCTAGGGGTACAAACCTGCGAATGAGGAACCTTCCGAGTACCAGACTATTCCCTTAAATAAGATAGAAGATTTCGGAGTACACTGCAAACAGTACTATTCACTTGAAGTATCGTATTTCAAATCGGCTCTGGACAGGAGATTATTGGATTCTCTTTGGAACAAATACTGGGTCAACACTCTGAGTTCTTCTAGTTTACTGACCAATGCTGACTACACCACTGGACAGATATTCGACTTGTCAGAAAAATTGGAGCAGTCCGAAGCTGCTATAGGTTTGTGTAAAGTAGTCTAAAAGTGGAATTTCAAGCCATTATTTGACCTAACTTAACTGTTACAGGGCGTAGCGGATTCATTGTGGGATTACCAGATCCCCATGATAAAAGGACAGAGGATAAGCTTCTCAAAGCCACTAAAGACAGTTGCAAGACCACAATCGAAATTATTCACGGCCTTATGGCTCAGATGATCAAAGATAGGTTGTTTAACAGTGTCAGCCCGATTACAGGGAATGGAATGAAATAATGGCATATTATTTTGTTTAACGTGCCTATTTCGTATGTTTTGAAACTTTGTGATGTCATTTCAATAAAAGGTTCTTAGATTAATTACAGTTATATAGAGAACTACAAATAAACCTGGCTTTTGAATTATGTATTTTGAAGAATTGTTTAAATTCTAGATTTTATCATTTAGAATAGAAACAACAAAAAGTATTGAAAGCTGATATTGAATATTAAACAAAAGTATTTTAGAGCCTTTACCTCATTTATAAAAAATCTATTCGGAATTACAGGTCTCTGAAAAATTGGTAATATTTGCTGATAAATTTCAATGAATATTCACCAAATGAAGACTGATTAAAAACATAGATATTTGGCTCAATATACACAAATTAAATCTGAATTTCAAAAAAGCGTCATTTATATTCATTGAATAAAAGCCCTCCAAATGAACAACTGCTTAATAACTAGCGTTAGGGCACAACAAAATTGAAATGTTCACCAGCTTATAATATATAAACGAAACATTTTTGTGCAATATTCAGATTGATGTAATTCAAAAATTGCAGTATTATTTAGTATATAAGGAAATTTTGAATACAACTTTAAAACCTTCAAGGAGTTCACAAATTGAATCCTTGAAATGCAGTTTTCATTTACCTTCCTAAGAAGCGACTTAAAACCTTCATAAATTAAAGTATTCACTTGACAAATTATATTTATAAAATAAAAGTAAGCACTTTTCTGCAGACTTGGAAGAATAAAAACCATTCACTAGAAAATTACACAACATAGAAATGTACATCGTCAATAAACAAGACAGCTCAATACTCTGTTGACAAAATAACCCAACATCTATAATCTACAAAGGAATAATTGCCTATAATAAATTACCGAATGACATTAAAACAGTTTTCCAAGACAGTAAAATTTAAAATGGCATCAAAGAATCATTTAGTAATTTATACCATCATATTTTTTAATAATCAGACCAATTCTGGATGGAATACCTTATTTGTATAATTATTTCTTGTTCACATTTCCATTGTAGTTTCTTGGGAATGAAAAAATTATTACGAATTTTGAACCAGGAAACCACATTTTTCTAAATGTCTGAATATTTGGGGAGAGTCTTCACTCCTCTAAAATGAAAAACATCTCAATAATCAAATTGGAACCACGTCGAAATTCCAATGACGGAGCCGAGTTAAACGAAAAGAAGATGTTTGTATCTTATGATTTTGAATGAAAATTTGAATCTGATATGATAAATTGATGATTTTTTTCGTCTCCACCCTAAATTCATAGAACAAGATACATAGAATATCCCTGGTTTGATTACTCGGACACCTTTCCCATGTAAAGTATTTTGTAAAATAACTCTCGACCTACGGCACTTTTAATAAAGATTTAATGCAGAGATCCAACTTTCAGCATTTCATTTACAGAGGTGCTGAGTGTACAACTCAATTGACGTAGCTTCACCCTGTAAAGTTGCCACTTCAATTCTCAAAATTGTTTACATTTTGGAATAAGTTCACATAAGGTGAAAATATTTCATACATTATGATCACCGACATAATGTCGATGATTATGATCCATTAACTGAAGATCTAAACAAAATACGCACGACAGATTTCGATTCTTGCACCGGCTATCAATATGTGTCTAGTCTATACAAAGTCAATCCAAAAAGTTAAAAAGACTAATGCCATTATCTACTTTACTACTAATAAAAAATCCGTGAACATTTATGAAAAATGAAGTTACACCATATTATTATATTATACCGCGCAGCCCGTATGCCATACAAAGAAAGTGCCGAATATTTAGTTTTTATGCCATTCGAATTGACTTCGTATTGGTTCAGTCTTGATTCTCGCGTCGCGAGTTTTCAACGGAACATAACAAAGGCGATTGTGCCTTCATCTTTCGATAGAAAAACCAGAATTATTTACATCAAAGGAACGACAAAAATAACTTGACGTATTTTGATAAACATTTTGATGAATAATCTTCAATTTCGCATTCCCACACTGAAAGTAACACCTGGAGTAGAAATAAGGAATCAAAGAATCGACAGAAAGTAAATTATTTCACAGAAATGGCTTTTCAGTTGTCAAAATGTAAGTACCTATCTGATTGTATCTAATGATTTTTCATACTATTGTTGATCAAGAGGTAGAAAATTTGAGGTCATTTTTCTATTACAACTATAATTCATCATAACTGGAGTCGATTGTTTCATTATTGATAATTTATTGGTCGTAGATTAGTTTTTCTGAAAGATAACCACTAGTGGTATTTGTGGAAAGTTATGCGAAGTCAAGGTTGTATCGAGTTACAATTGTGGACTATTTTCAAATATGAATATTTGAAAGAAAAATAATTTAGAGTAACTCGTCTCACTGTTTAAGATATCTGAGGACCACATAAATTATTTGAAGAATTGAAAAAATACTTACATGTCGCATAATTTGAAATTGCACAATGACATGAAAGACCATAATTTCACCATTGTCTAAGGATTTAAATGATTTCACTGTGCTTTACTGGAAACACTAGCACTGTCTACAAAACTTGAAGTAGAAAATGGGGAGAACTCATTTTGTTTCTACCTCTGTGGTGTAAAATTTGTTTTGTGCTAATCATCAACGTCATTCATTTGTCATCAATCATCTGTCAATAATCTATTTTTCAAGTTCCAGATATCTTGATTAGTTTTTAACTTATGTTTGTGTATGGTGTATGTGGTCATTTTTATTTAAACCTAAATTTACGTGATGTCCAGATTTACCAAAGTATAAATAATTTTTTAGTTAATAACACTAAAAATGGCAATAAAAATAACAAGAACTAAACATATAAACAATTTATTGAATAATTCGATACCTATCTTGCATCCCCAACAAAGTAAATTAACAAATTTTGTAAAATGTACAAGTTATATGAATTCAAATGTAAATAATTGTAAATTTAGTTTAAGTTCAGTGATATCGGGTAGTGCAGGACACGCAGAGACCACCAGTACGACACAGGGTTTGTCCAAATTACAGGCACAAGAATTGATTCTGAGACTCAATGGCGAGGAAAGGAATATTTTGATGAGTGCTCTGCACGAATATCAATCCAAGGTGATTAAAGATGAGTATGAAGGTAAATTAAACAGTTTTTTGTACAACTTCGTTTGTGATATAATTTGTTTTTTTATTTTGCAGTTAAACGTGTTGTGTGTTGTCAATTGCACTAAATTTTCAGTTTCATTTACAGCACTATGCAATACTTTTCGGGTGTCATAAACAGTATTATATCAGTAGAGTTAACTCTTCAAAAATTCAATGTCACGCAATTTTTTTTAACATAGAACTTTCCACAAAAATTAGACTTTCTATATCTTGAAGTGATCTGGGAAATGAATGGTTTCCTTCGATTCATTCACGTCGGGGTTTTCAATAACTTATATCCGCCAGCATATTGAATTTGAACCTTACATGCAGTACAGATTGTATTAAATATTTACTTACCTAGGTATTTACAGAATCTCAAACTAGATGAAAAAGTAAAAATCTAAACGACATTTTTGCCTTGAACAAATGTGGTAGGTACCGTATCGAATAAAAAATTCCCGTAAAACTAAGATATACGAAAAACGAAGATATATAAATGAAAATTTATACACAAACATTTTCAATTTTAACAAATATGTTATTTTGTTAATAATTTTCATCAAGTAATGGGTTAGTCCATTCATAATAGATATTCATTTCACATAAAGTAAATAACTTATTTTACAAAGTAATCCTTAATGGAGGAGATACTCCAGCCAGAGAATTGATAAGATTAGGATATCATTACTTTCACTGCAGAGGGAATAATAGAACCTGAATCCCGGGAGATTTGGTCAGATGCCGAATCCGCAAATTTACCGCAATTCTCTCGTGAATTATGGCAAAGTCTATTATGAACTTTTTGACAAAAATTCTTTTGATAACAGGAAATACAATATAATCAGTTGTTACTTCTAAAGGAGAAGTATTAGCATCTAGTTTTTAAATGAATAACCAACTGATATTGACCTTGAAATAAAAAAAGAACAATATGGCTACCTGTAAAAATAATATTGAAAAAAATCGTTTCAAATTATCTTCCATGTCTTAATTTCTATAATTAATTCAATATTCGCATTTTAGAATTCCCTCAGATAATTTCTACTCGGTTATATTCGCTGTAATTGTCATCTTAATAATCTGTTCCAGTATACAGTATACCACACTAGATGCAAATATCTGGGGTGTTTATGTGCAATTGTTTACTTGATTGTATGATTGTTTAATCGTGGAAATATCATTACTCTTCAACCTGAACACATTTTCAAATCCGTCATAAAAACCATCCAGAGTATAGAGTATTACTTTGACGATTTTTTCGATGCATTCTCGAAGTCTGTTTCGTCGCATTTCTGTCAATAAAAAGGGTTTTGCTTTTTCTTGACGTCACACGAATATCGATAAGCCTAGAAGGCCTTGCCTGGTTGTTTGCTTTTCTGATTCACGTCTTACTCGACCTCCTATCCTATACCTATATCGGGCTTAGAATCTGATCACTAAGTAGGATGTTTCGCAAATGTACCGTAACTGTTAAAATCAAGAAAAATTATATCAGTTGAATAATGTGGAGTAAATTAGGGATTAACAGTTCATATCTATATAAAGGTAATTGAACTATAAAAACAGCCGCATTAATCTCTGCAGAAATCAGTGACGTTTTTATCATTAATATGTATTTTTATTTAACTAGATTTGTTACGTGTGGGGTAAATTTCGAAACTGAATTTTGAACCAATCAACTTTGACTGATTGTGTTGAAAATTTACACACATACATTTGAATAGGTTAATATGCACAAACTAAAGAGATTTAAATAAAATAATATTGTCTAAAATTGAGCAATCTTTTATTGAAGGGTGAGAGCTTATGTACTAAAACTATTAAAATAGGTTTTGCTCAAAATAGAGACAAAATCTATGAAAAACAAATTGTACTTATCTACTTATTGCATGCCGTTATAATAATTATAAGTTGATATTGAACTTGTATTTGAATCATAGTTTCAAGGCTGTGGAGCAAATTTCTAACATACCTACTTCAGTTGGTTAAGTATTTCAGTTGGAATAGGGTCAATAAATCAAAGAAAATCTGTAAAATACTGAAAGATGCAAAATTGAAATATATCTATACAGCTTGTAGAATCGGCGAATCCACCAAAGTCGATGAACGCACTAAATGAATATCCAAGTATTTGAAGAAAGTAAGGAATTTGATTACATTTGGTGTAGGCCATATTAAGACGAAGCCTTCATTTTTGAAATATGTAAATATGTAGATAGGATGTCATTCAAGGTCAGCTGGCAGCTTCGAGGTGGAGGAGCAAGTATGGCAGGCCCAGCAAGCTGCCCAGATTAGGGGACGTAGATCCCACAGGATCCTTTTGTCCGTTTCCTGAAGACTGGCTCAAAAAGAAAATGGGTAGGAACTTTTTTGTTGATTAAAGGTTTTTGATATTTACTAACCGACATCATGCTGGGAATATGCTTGGTTTTGGTTTTGAAATATTGTGCAGGGTATCGTTTTTTTAAAGCATAGTACTTAGTTTTCGAACATCTCATTCATTATCAATCAGTTATTCTTTCTAGTGCATTACTTACGTTCATCGCCATCTTTTAATCGATTCTTTGGCATTTTTACGTATTAATTTATGATAAAAGTATATTCAACTTCAATAGGTTTATAATGTTTCGAAGGGAAATAACAAGCAACCTTAGTTTATTTGGATTGCCAGAGGGGAGAACGTTGCTATTTTCAAGATAATTAATAATTGCCAACTCTAAAGAATTCATGAACTCATTTATAAATTATTCTCTTCCACCTTGTATACTGCACCAACCTGCCAAAACGAGAAGCTGTTTGGGTGAAAAACAGAAATGATCAAAATGTAAAAAATATTTGTATCTATCACGTGAAATTTTCAACTTGGTAAGTACTTTTATACATTGTATTTCCATTGTTTTAAAACTTTTAAAATGCTTAAAGTTTCAATAATTGTCGGTCGTATTAAATGAATTTGTTTAGCTTCAGCAATATCATGGTTTCTGCAACAAACTAAACTGAAAAGTTACCATTAAATCGTTGTTTATCATAATTTAACATATGCCCAAAGTTTAATTATATCTCAGACGTAAAACACTGCTGAGGCTTTACGGTTTAATTATTTATTTTATCGCACGGACTAATTCGAATATATTTTTTCAGAGTCAATCTTGATCGATTTATTGCTTGAATTTTCTGGATATCATGAGCCAGATCTATGTGGAACATTTTTTTATTTTCTTTTATCGTTTGAATATTAATGGATCATAATTCAACACTGCATGTTTGCTTTTTTTGCATGATTCGTTGATGTGGCTTTTTTGCAAAAACCATCCAAAATAAAAGGGTAACTTGAAAATAGTAGAATTCACTATCACATTTCATATTATTCTATATCTTGGTTAATTTATCAGGAATATTGCTTATTTCTTTCTGACTCTGATTGCTTCTTTTGAACCACAGTTCAAATTAAATCATTAAAATATGTCAAGTAACTTCAAACATGAAAAACAATTCAATTTATAGTGAATTTAAATTTACCTTTGAAATTACATGTCATTTATTGAAAATTCGTCAATTTTTTAATGTCAAGCAAAATTTATATTATCAAAACTTTGCCGATTTGCATGAAACTAACACGTAATACACTGCAATTTTTTTTTAATTAACTTGATTGTCTTTTGCAGCTGCTTCAGTTCCCAGACCTTCAACTAAAAACTTATTTGACAGTGAGTAGCCATGAAATGTATTCAATAAATTAATATACCAGACAGTTATTGGCCAACAAGAAGTCCATAACTCATTCAAGTAATACTTTATCGTTCACACTCACAGTATGAACGCCTGAGGAAGCTATTGTTGCGATTTTGTAAACTATCCAGTAAAAATCTCATAATAAAGTATTACTTGAATGAGGAACTTGGCTGATAAATCAGAAACTGATTAGTTTTTTATCTCCAGTTTTTCTTTTTATACATTGAGTGGAATTGTTCACCCACTTCTTGTGTGTTTTGACAAAAAAGATTTTAAGCTTGTGTGAAACTTCCAAAGAAAAGCAGAAAGAAAATACCTACAATAAATTATCTTCATAAACATATTTACGTACAGCATATTCAAATTTATTTTTCCTATATAAACTGTAAAAAAACCGTTCGAAACAAATACTTTCACATGCATGAATATTCAGTTACACGAAACAGAATTGACATAAAATGTCACCTACATGAACACCAACATCCTCAAATGTGTACTAAGCAGTTTGTCTTATCACCTCATCAGCACCGTTGTAACAAGAGCAGATTTGTCTTTTCCGGTGATATAAAGTCGTAATGCTGTGAAAGAAATCTATGCTTCATTTTGAGTAATCCAAAATGGTACTGATGAGGTGTTAAGACAAGTATCTTGCCCCGGAACATCGAAGTACATCATTGAGGAAGATAGTGTTCCATGTAAGTGACATTTCATATAATACTCTTTCGTGTATGATATTGTATTGGCATTCCTATTAATGATATCTGTCTCGATTCCATAACGAATGTTTGTAGTACAGGCTAAATGGGAAAAGGTTTTTACTCGTTTATAATAGAATCATAATTAATTATAGAATACATAAAAAAAACTATACTTATTTTTATTGTAAAATCGCGAAATTGTCACAACTTTAGTAATATTTCAATTTTTTCTGTTGCGCAATAAAACTTAAGGTTTCGTTATTTTTTTTTCAGTCGCTATAGCAAATTCTATCCCCTTCATCGGTTTTGGATTCCTGGACAACTTTTTCATGTTAATTTTCGTAAGTTTCTACCATTGACTGGAACGCTCGATAATCACTTGATTTCAGGGCGACTACATCGACTTGTATCTAGGTTCCTATTTTTGTTTCACCACCATGGGCGCTGCAGCGTTAGGAAATACAATTTCCGACATTCTAGGCATAGGTTCTGCTTTTTACGTGGAAAGGTTGGCCAACAGAATTGGTTTCCGGCCGCCCAGGCTGTCTCCCATTCAACTGGATATGCCTTGTTCTAGAAATTCTGCCAACGCGGGGCGAGTATTGGGCGTCACGCTGGGTTGTATCCTGGGTATGTGTCCCCTGCTGTTTAAAAAAAACAAGAATTCGGATACGGAGGAAAAGGACACCGAGAAAGTTCTGGTAGTCGGTTGAGGGACAAGCTAACATTGCGAATTATTTGCTCAGAAAGATTTGCAGCTTAGCTTTTATTCCTAACATATTGAGTTAAGTGAAAATATATGTTTAACTATTGTGTTCAAAGAGTTTTAAAAGTAGTTCTACTCAAGTTTTCGACTAGATGTTAATTTAATTTAACTAATATCATTAGCAATAATACCGGAAGGAAAAAAGGGATGAAAGGCAAACTAGCAAGTCAAATATGCTAAACATGTCGAGGATTCTTTGACTGTTTTTTGAAATTAGCATTCTGTAAGGTGGAACAAATTCAAAACAGGCACTGTTCCCAAAAATCAAAACTGTAACACCTTTCTCGACACGAGTTTTACCAACCATTTGGCGTCCTGAATCTAAATATTTTTATTTACAGGCACATTGATAATTTCATGGGAACAAATTGGTGAAAAATTTCCTCGTGCAAGTCCAAAAATCTAGTGTCATGTATAGGTCTCAACGATTTTAGACAGTTTTGCTTATACTGCATCTTCTTTAAAACCAGTTTCAGTAGCTCGTCTAGTCTGCCTTACAATTTTTGTCACAGTTTTTACAGTTTATTTTATATATACCCAACTTTTCATGTTCCTGAATATTGCTTTAGGAGTTTCCTAACATTTGTTTAAGTGAGCAAGCTGTTTTGAAAGCTAGTAAATTTTCTCGTTCAGATTTTTTGAAAGCTGTTCTGAACCGTTAGTGTAACTTGGTTCTTGCGTGATAACAAAAAAATGTGAATCGGTGTCTTTTTGAATAATTGCAGATCTACGGAGGTCCTCCCTAAAGTTACATTTCCTGATTAACTTATCTACTATATTTGAAGGATATTCTTTGTTTTCAGCTGTCACCGCTAAAATTTTTCTCAATATCGTATTGAGGTCTGATTCTGAACAGCCCATTATTTATTTTTACATGTGTCACTATATAATTAGCGGGAACTTTCATAAGAAATTACCCATCAATTTGAAGTTATGAAAACATGGATGTGAGTCTGAAAGTAGAACTGAAGGAGAAATTTTCATTATTTTTGTTGTGTTTTGTGATTGTTTTATTATGAGTATGAGTGAGTTTCTTAACTCTCGCCGACGTAAGTTTTTGATATCTTTAAAAGTACAAATATGATAGGATATAACTATGTAAAACTCGCTCATATAGAAAATGATCCCTTTTCAACTATTTTGATATCAGATTATACATCAACATGTTTTCTTTTTTTTTATAGCTAGTCAACAATTCTTTTTCGTAAAACTGTATTTTATTCAATATACGAATTTCTTAAGTTGCTTATGTAATTGCTTTGAGTTATATTTATGAGATAATATTTTTGCTAATTTTGTTCTCCTTGTGAATTTAATTTTCACAATCCACATTTATGTGGAATCTAAAAAAGTATAAATATCAATCAAACAAAAAAAAAGGTTACCCTAATAATTAAAACTAAAGTAGATGAGTCAAATTAAAGCAGAAAGTGTCTTAAATATTATGGTCTTGCACTCATTGCTTGTTTGGATTCTCATTTCAATAATATTCTCATTCTTATGTCCCTTGGTACTTTCTGAAATTATTTAATACATACTTCAGAATACATATGTTGCTAATAACATAGTTTCCTGTAATATTCCAAGATATCTAGAGCAGATATGAGCAATTTTCGTAGAAGTTTATAAAAAAATAACATTTTATCCTAATTCCCTCCATTTTCCTATGACCTACATGTGTAAAAATTGTTAATACTATACCTCTGTACAAAATATATATTGAATTTTTCTTTTTTTTTCACAGAAAATATTCATTCTAGCTAGCCATTTTTTTCAACTAGATCTTTAGAATCACTATTTTTCTATCTTTACAATAGATTAAAATTTGTTCTGCGAAATGGAAGAAGTCAATTGAGTATATGGTATTAGATAGATTTATGTGTAACTATTCTTGTTGTCTGGAAGAATTCGATATTTCTTGATGTATATTTTTAACAGTTATACAAAAATGACAGTTAAATCTCCCAGAAATAAAATAGTTGGCCCTCCCCATATAACTCAAACACTCTGTAAATCAGTAAAATACTTGTATAAATTGAAGAAAAATGTGTATTCTTAGGGATCAGTTCCCTATAATTGTTTATTTACTGAGAGCTTGCTTATCGATATCTGTAAATATTAAAATGAAAGTAAATGATACATGCCTGTTTTTTATTTTCATGAGGTTCCGGTTTCATCCTTTCCATAGGTACAACTTTCAGCGGATATTGCACCTTTAATTTTATCCGTAGGTGCCTATTTATTTTCAGGTGATGCACCAGACTTCGTGAAATATATCGCCGATTGGTCATGTCCAAGAGTGAACTTCAACTGTTTTTTATACGAAATAAAAAAACCAGCTATGGAAAATATGAATCTGAAGTAGCCTGATCACATAAGCATAGAGATGTAAATTTATTATACGATATGTTCATGATATAAGCTCAATACAGATGTATAATTTTGATATGACCGGGTCGATGATTTAATATCTTTAAAAGGGGAACAATTTATAAAAAATTTAACTAGAGTGAAGGATGGTAGGTAAAGGTCATTGTCCTATCTAGTTATCATTTTATGTTATTCATGAGGAAAAATACGATTTCTATGATTAAAACTTCGAAAACTGTCAAAAATTCTATTAATTCGAGAAGTATTATCAACTTTTGGTATTACACATGAATCTTATTTACATTTGGGTTACATAGGTTGCAGAATCTGTGGTTGGGGGTCGAAGAAAAAAAGCACGTACGTCATAAATTTGTGTGCCCAGTATAAGTCCACAAACTAATAAAAACGTAGTGAACAACCTAATCTTTCAATGGACACTCAAGTGCCTCGGTAAGAGAAGGGGCTATGCCACAATCTCAACTTTTAGAAAATTTACTTACTGTAAAATATGAAATGCTTATAGTTTATTACTTGTGAAAATAATTATCTGTGCAGTATAAAAGAATTGAAACCATAGAAACTTTTCAATAAATAATACCTATGTTAACTGTCAAACGGTTTGCTTGGTCAAATGCAAAATTAACTGTGTTCCTTTTCAACTTGAAATATGTGTTTTATTTTAATAATTTGTTGATGGCGCGCATGTGCATCCTTTTATCGTCCGTACTGTATAGCCTTTTTCTGTATACCTAAGAGCATAGTCGCAAACATTTTAATACATCTGTAATCTACAGAAAAAATATGTTTTTGCCTTAACATTTTCTGAAGAAGTTCGTCAATATCTTTTCTGTTTCCAGAACTCGAATAATCGAAGTTGCTTCTAAGGCAGAAATAAGTCCTTAAGATGTGGAATTGCCTTTGTTTCATTCTTACCCTTCATACAGTATTTACATTTTTTAGAAATATAAGATAGTTTTTACAGGATTTGTCATGAAAAATTTAATAAAAACGATTTCGAAAGTGTGCTTATACTTGTACTCTTAATGAAAACAGTGTACAATTGATGCTTTTTCCATATTCCCCAGAAGGGAAATGCATAACTTAAATAGGAGTATATGAGTGAAAAATAAGCCGACTTAGCGGTAGATAAATCTAATATGTTATACATTATTTCAACTAGAAAACACCTGAAGCTAGTTTATTATTGAGGGTTACCAATGTGATTCTCAAATTTCAACTTTTTTTATCTCGAATTGAAATTCGAATTTTGATAAAGAAGGATAGAACGATCCTTTTCTGATTATTTAAAGAAGATGTAATCATTTTTCTTCTATTTCTTTATACCACCTTTCAAATTTTATTTTTGATGTCAAAAGACAGAAGACTATCTCTGATTCCTCGAATTGTAAATTAACGAAAGCATTTTAATTTTCTAGCTCGTTCACTACCATTAATAAAGGATGTAGTACTTATTGTTTGGAATATAGTAATATCTATGCGCAAACGTTTTCAATAAGAAGTACCCAGAATAGGTTTGACAAATAGAAAAACAATAAAATTGAGAGATTATCTGCTTCATATTTTATATGGAAAAAAAATCAAATTCCTAATTGGGTTCATTTGAAACGTAGCTACCTTTCAATCTGGTGTACCTACAGTTATGAGTTTAAAAATACCTAGGTTGTTGAAATGAGCTTCCATATTTCAATCACTGATTCGAAATTATTTTAGATTTAGGTAGCATTCAAATAAAAACTAAGTATTATTAATACATGCCATTTTCATGGAGAAACATAAAACATCTACCGAATCTGAAATTGAATAAAGCAAAGTTTTGAATAGAAGGTGACAGATCGAGAAAAAATTTTTTTGAAATAAGTCGAAACCATCGGATCAATATGTGTAGACTCATTGATGATTCTTCAAACTCGTTCATATAGAAGCTATCCTTCCATCTACTATTTGAATTCTTTATTATCAGCATTAACATCAAGATCTCATTAATAAACATGTGCTCAAATTACTTAGTTATACCTATTCATGTAGTCACCGACTACTTCGCTATCAGTTTGTCTTTTGTTTCAAAAGTTCATTTCACGATTTATTATTATGCAATGCTATTTTCGATGTGTCCGTCATAGTCTGTTATTCTATTCTATTTATATTTTCTGATTTGTTTGTCACTGGTTTTATTCAAAAAAGCACAAAATACACAACTTGTGAACGTGTCAAATTCCATGTTTGTGTTCTGCGGAATTTTTGAAATGTCTGAGCCCAACGCCAGCATCATCTGTCACGTGATCGGTGTGTTGTGCTACGTGTACGACGTGTAAGCCAAATTCCCGAGCGAAAGTACCGTAATTTCTTTAAAAGTTGGCCACACAAGCGACGTGACATCTTGAGAGAGTGTTGTTTGTTAAATATCGAAACTGTAGTTTTAGGGTTTAAGAACATTTAATAAACCCATCAAGATGGGAAGTAAGTAATTCTTTACAAATATTAAGTTATAATATAACCTCTGATTTTACAAAATTTTGAAGTTGATATACTTTTAATTTTTTTCATCGAAAGTACTCCAATTTCAATTTTTTTTTTAATTTTCAGTTAAATTTCTGGAGGTGATCAAACCATTCTGCAGTATTCTGCCTGAAATAGCGAAGCCAGAAAGAAAAGTAAGAAGCCGCTCCTTTTCCTAGACTTTTCATTGAATTTCTTGTTTTTGTTCAAAAAAAAACATATGGCCAGTGTTTATATCATTGGACATTATGAATCTGTCGTGAAAGAACATCACATTTTGGATGTTTTAATTCACATTATCTAACCAGCTGTTTTAGTACATGTGGCACTTTTTCTGTTACAGATTCAATTCAGGGAGAAGGTACTATGGACTGCAATAACTCTATTCATCTTCTTAGTTTGCTGCCAGGTGAGAAAAAATTCACTTACCGTCGGTTTCTTTTTATAATATCCATGATTTTTTTTACACAGATCCCTCTATTTGGTATAATGAGTTCAGATTCTGCAGATCCCTTCTACTGGATTAGAGTAATCCTAGCATCGAATAGAGGTACTCTCATGGAATTGGGCATATCTCCAATCGTAACGTCTGGACTGATAATGCAACTTTTGGCTGGAGCCAAAATTATAGAAGTAGGCGACACTCCTAAAGACAGGGCTCTGTTTAACGGTGCACAAAAATGTAAGTCATATTCTACAAAAGCACTGGGAACTTGAAACTTGTTCCATCTTTTGGTTAACTTTGATCATTTTTATATAGACAGAAATAAACTTACAGCTGTTTTTTTTCCTTATAAAATCATTTCTGAATACCCTTTTTTTATCAAACTCATCTCACTATGTTTTACCTGAACTTGTATTTAGCTGTAACATTAAAGTGCATTACCTAATAAAACTAACACATTTGATCTCCAAAGAAAAATCTTGAGATAATGCTCAAATAAGTTTAAGCAATTGAAAGTATTTCTTTCTTCTCTTTAATAATTAAACCATAATGGTTATAATTTCAATTTTGTTTCCAAGGAGAATGAAGGTACAGAGATTTTTTTTGAAATGGTAATTCTTCATAATTATTTTTGGCAATTTTCAAACTACAGAATGCATTCAATTTTAATTTACTCTCAATGAGTCAATATTTTATCCCAGATCTTATCTTATAATTGACTTTGCTTTATTTATCTTACAATATAGGCAAGAAAACTGTAACTAAACCAATATCTTCCATTTCCATTATTTCTTGTAGAACTATAAAATTGATGAGAATTGTACTATATAAAATATGGGAATTATTAGCCTTTTGTATGAAATAGATAATCTTTTGATACCTGGCATATACTGTATATATATACTGGCATATACTATTATAGTGAGTCAAAAATATCTACTGTGTGATATTTAAATAAACTACATAAGTATTTAAAATGGGATAAAGTGGATAATTTTGTAGAAATCATCATTATATAATGAATCATTAGAAAGTGAATAGTATTTTAATGAAAAGTAATTAGGTGTATGAATAATTAATTAATAATTATCTTAATAATCTCAAGTTTATACAAATTGGTGGTAATGAAAATTGAAGTAAATTGAGGAAAAGGTACAAATATCTTATTTGCACATGTCAAAAGTAAAGATTATGAGAGAATTGAAACAATTTAAAATTGATTACAGTTATAAAACGGTAATTTCTGAGAAACATTATGGAAATTAACATTTACAAATATAATAAATGTTACTGAAAAATATCAGAAAATTGTGGATGGACTAACTCAAAACATGAAGGTGGCTATTTTGGCTTTGGAAGAAACTTTTACTTCTTTTTGAATAATTCCAATATCTTATTTTTCTAGTTCAAGTTTTATTTACAAATGTAATTTATCCCTTCGAGCATTTCTTATTTCATAGCTGTATTTCATTCTCAGTGTTTGGCATGGTTATCACTGTCGGTCAAGCGATCGTTTATGTAATGACTGGCATGTACGGGGACCCTGCAGAAATCGGAGCGGGAGTCTGTCTTCTGATCATCATCCAGCTCTTCGTGGCCGGTCTTATAGTGCTTCTGCTGGACGAACTTCTTCAAAAAGGCTACGGGCTCGGTTCCGGAATTTCCCTCTTCATCGCCACTAACATCTGCGAGACCATTATTTGGAAGGCTTTCTCTCCAGCAACTGTCAACACTGGACGCGGAACCGAGTTCGAGGGAGCAGTTATCGCTCTTTTCCACTTGCTCACCACCAGACAGGACAAAATCAGAGGACTCAGAGAGGCGTTTTACCGTCAAAATTTACCCAATCTGATGAATCTTCTGGCTACAGTCTTTGTATTTGCTATAGTGATATACTTCCAGGGATTCAGGGTGGATTTACCCATCAAGAGCGCTAGGTAATTTATAATTGTATGAATGAACAATGAAACTCCCATTTTTATTAAGATGGAGAAGTAGAAAACCAAAATCTTTCTTTCCAAAAAAAATAAATTTTCCTAAAAAATCGCTTTCAATTTAGACATTTTATGCATTTAAATTAATTTTCTACCCAGATTGAAATGTATTATTAGTGATGTCATCAATGATGTTACAATATTATTGCTGTCGGATTATATTTGGCGATTTTGTCCACTAAATTAATGGTTTTCTTCCATATCAATACACTTCATGAAATTATAAAATTATTATTATCCTACCAATTAATTTTCGTCTTCAAAAATTGAGTATGTTGGTGTTCAATTCTGTAATAGGAAAATTTCAACTCTTTTTGTTCGTTTCAATTTTTTTTTTAATAATGATATTACACTCAAGAAGTTGAATTTCAAAAATTTTTTCGGCGAATTTCTATATTTCATTTGTAATTTCAACTGAAAAAATATGATTTGAAAACTAGGATGCCAATAATTCATATTCGAATAAATGATGTCAATTAAAACATGTTTTTAAAAAAATCAACATTCATCCTGATTTTTGTTATTATTTTCATCCCCGAATATAATATTCGTCGTTGCAGGTACCGTGGCCAGTACTCGAGCTACCCCATCAAACTATTCTACACTTCGAACATCCCCATCATCCTGCAATCGGCGCTCGTCTCCAATCTGTACGTGATCTCGCAGATGTTGGCCGTCAAGTTCCAGGGTAACTTCTTGATCAACTTGCTAGGCGTGTGGGCAGATGTGGGCGGCGGCGGCCCCGCTCGCTCCTACCCCATCGGCGGCCTCTGCTACTACTTGTCGCCTCCAGAGAGCGTCAGCCACATCCTGGAAGACCCTGTGCATGCCCTTCTCTATATTGTCTTCATGCTGGGCTCGTGCGCATTCTTCTCCAAGACGTGGATCGAAGTGTCTGGAAGCTCCGCCAAGGACGTAGCCAAGCAGCTGAAGGAGCAGCAGATGGTGATGCGTGGACACAGGGATAATTCCATGATCCACGAGTTGAATAGGTACGAGTCGGAAATTTATGGAATTTGATCTGTTTTCATACTGACTAGATTCTACTTTAATTGTGCTTTATGTGATGACTGATAATTTTTAATTAAGTTCAGCTAAAATCTAATTGAAAATTCAAACATCATGAAAGCATATTTTTTACCAATTCATTAAATGAACATATAGTAAACTGACTACCAATTTAAACAATTAAAAACAGATTCAGGAGAGGAGAAGAATTCAATTCTCCTCAAGAAACACTGTGAAATTTTCACTAAACAGTTTTACAAAAGTGCAATACGTATTTCGCTATACAATAGCTTACTCAGACTAAGATTCATCTACCAGTATAAAAAACTATTATTCAATTGATTATTATGGATTCCATTTTCAAGGTTGTCCATGAAAATTTCTGCTAATAAAGAAGTCAACAGGTTTCAAACTACCTATCGAAATTGACCCCTATTCAATCAATAAATATTTTCCATTCAATCTACCTTACAGACAGTAACTCTTCTCATTCCGTTAATGTTGTTTCATGTTGTATATTGTGATATTCCATGAAATTAAATTTATTGTGTTACTATTTTAGGTACATCCCGACCGCGGCCGCGTTCGGAGGCCTCTGCATCGGTGCTCTCTCTGTTCTCGCAGACTTTATGGGGGCCATAGGTTCCGGCACGGGAATCCTCCTCGCCGTCACCATTATCTACCAGTACTTCGAGATCTTCGTCAAGGAACAGAGCGAGATGGGCGGCATGGGCGCTCTTCTCTTCTAATTAGGCTTCTTGACTGATTCGTGGTTGCTGTAGTTGAGCAAAGATTCGCTATCGTTATCGGGGTGGGGTTTTGTTTGTTTCTCCAGTTGGCACAGAGAGAGAGAGAGCAATTTTTGTAGTTAAAAAAAAGGATTGAACTAATAGTGCAGAAAGAGGGAGAGTGAGAAACTATATATGAATCAAAATAAGAACAATACTGAGCAACAAGAGCGAGAATGAGCAATATATTATGAAGCAACAAGGAAGGAAGAGACAAAAAGGTTCTTTATCTACTTTTTCGGGGGGGAATTTTCACCTTCAACAATTTGAAAAAAAAATTAAATTGTTAATGGAAAAATCCCCCAAGACTGATAAAAAAATTCTGATTTTCTCCATAAAAATGACTTTTTCAATAGAAAACAAGTATTCAAGATGAAACATTCTCATCATTTTCTTTCTACTCCCTTACGCTTCCGTTTTTGTTAATTTTCCTGTTGATAATATTTTCTTCAATATTTTAGTGATATCTAGCACTATTATTTCAATTTAGAAGGGTTATGAGTTTCAAACTGAAATAATCACATTCTTTTTGTTAATTGTTGAGTGTGTCTAAAGAGATTAGACAGGATTTCGTTCCCGATCAGATTAACGTTTTGTTTCAATTACTTGGAACAAGTTTTTTGCTTTGTACAAAGTGAGACAGACATTTTTGTAATTAATGATCATCGAAAAGTAAATAATTTTTTTTCAATGTACATTAGAATGCGTGGCGTTGAAAGGACAAAAGATATTTATATTGTGTGGATGTCCATGCCGTTTCTAGTTACTAGTTCTACTTTTACTCATTCATTCATCATCATTCAGTACAGTCGTGTATTCCTCATTAATTATTTGTTGTTAGATATAATTTATTTTAAATACAGGAATATTTCTCAATAATTGGTTTTTGTTTAGTTGCTCTTGCAATATACACAACACTTGAACCACATTTATGCTTTGCTTGTGAACTGTATGTGGAAGTTGCACTTGAATTTCTTATTTTAAAAGCGCAGAAAATTATTATTTCACAGCGGCGACGTATCTATTGATTTCTGTTTTTCGAAAATATATATATAGATGTTATTGAAGAAAACTTTACCGACTCCATGACTATCATAAGTGAAATAACTGCGTGCTGTTTTCCAACAAACATTGTAATACACATGTTCTTTTTTTCATTTTGAAGCTGAACTACTTCAAATAAAGTTCGAAAGCATTTTGCAAACTGCGGTGATTTCATTACTGTCCAACTTCTGATTCTAGACTGATGCTTCACTCTGAATGGTTTTAACAGTTTCGCCAGGACACAAGTTGTAGTAAAGTATACTTCAACTGAATCTCATCTTTATGGCAAAGACTCCCTCAAGTTGGTGCTGTTGGTTCTCCTGGCCAGCTTAAAAAGTATGACATATAGAGAAACGACCACCTGCTAGATTGTTAAAACTGTATTTTCCATTTTACTGCTTTGTCACAATCTAAAACAGTTTCTCTGGCAAACATCCCTGAATATCAATGACGACAATAGAATTCTGCATTTATTTTTGGAATGAAATCTGCTGTAGTAAAATGATGAATATTTGAAGTTTTTCAGAGAAACGGTAATATCGGATTCAAGCCAAATATAGAAACAGTTTACTCACAATACAAACTTTCAGGGGTTTTATTTATCAATTCCTGTAGATAAGACTTTCAGCAAATTCGAAAAATTGGACGGAATTTGTGCAAGAGCCAAAAAAATCAAGTTCCTACTTCTCCCAAACTCCAAAACTCTTCTCAACATGTATTCCACCAAGCACGCGAACTAGGCAACCCAATTCATTTTCCGATGAGTATAAAGTGTTGGTTAACACGAGAAGAATGTTACCTTACGTTACAATTCTAACATTGTCTAGTGCTCATTTTGGATTTAATCTCTGACAAGAGAAAGGATTTATTCTATGTTAGAGGTTCCAATTCAATCTTTTAACTAACCAGATTGAGCCAACCTTTTGAGAGCACATTGAGCAGATTGTTAAGACATTTTATTCCCAAAACGATTGTTTATTTCTAAACACTTTTTCTAATGCCCATACCCAAACGTTTTTTTGTGTTTTGACTAAACGAGAGTACACTGGCATTGCTAATGTTTTGGACTAGTCTTTAAAGGCCGGTTTATCAATACGTAGTTAAATACTTCTGTTACCTTGAAGATAAGCTTAGCTAATAGTCAATGTTGCAGTTACTAATCAAATCGTTTATCATACCCTAACGCACAATGGATGCTAATGTTTAATAACTGTCAGTTAACTAAGGTTGGCATGAGTGACATTTTCAGGGGCTTGTTTCCATTGGAGTATTTATTTTCAAAAATGATAACTTCAACAAACAGTTCATGATCTTACAATATAACCTATATTTCATTACTATTTTCAATTTTGTAATTTGGCATTTTTCGGAAGCTGGAGTTTCGAGGGCATATGAAAAACGAAAATGGGCAATAATAGAACATCAAATTTTACCTATCTGTTGGTGTTTCAAGTATTTGCTCTATTTGTTCAAATATGAATAATACTGTATTTTTCTCCAATCTGAATCTCCTCACAAAATCCACCTCATCTAATTCATTGAAAGCATCATTACGTTCATTAACAATATAAGGTCTTCTTTCTGTTTCAATGAACTCCACTATATCCTCATCTTCATCATTTAACAAATAGAAAACTTCCATAATACTACCTCTTTAGTTGGAAAAAGTATTTCCCAAATAACATTTGTGACACAACAACAAAAAACATAAATAACCTACCTTCGCATGTGCGACCACATAACTGTCAGCTTAAATTAAAAACTATCACTTTTTAGCGACTGTTATAGTCACTGAGACTTCAGCTACCAGTTGATGGTAACAATGATAACGAAAAACATTTTGACTAGGAGCTAAGACAAAGCCATCAGTCAAATGAGCTTAGCTGGCGATTGATAAACCGGCCCTAAGTGTGACTAGAAGCGGACGATGTTGCATTTTAGTAAAACTGTTTATAGAAAGATCTCACAGAATAGCGTTTTAATAATTAGATTGAATGCTTTTGAATTGTTTTATTTTCCATTGCCAATTTGACCTAATTTTCCTTCGATAATATGATAAGGGAATATAAATATTTGAAAATTTCATCATAATAAACGTACTGAGCGTCTTACTGAACTAAAAATAGTTCTCTCTAATTACATATATTGAAAATTAGAATTATAACAATATTCATCAACTGATTGAACTAAGTTATTACCAATATTAATGGCAATATATCATTTCTCATTGAAATTTTTTCACTTCTGTGATCTTTCACTTCTTTAGAAAATATTCCCCACGGTTGGCCAATGTAAAATATACGAATTACAAGTTCCTGATATTTTCTTCTCATATTGATAATCAGTTCATTCAAATTACTATTTGATTTGTATGCTGTCGTAGCATGTCATAGTTTACTACACCACAACCGTTGTTGTAACTTAGTTTGATAGAAAATAAAACTCTGGAAATTACTCTCTAAGAGTGAAACACATAATACTCTATCAACTAGCCAGTAATCAGTTTTTAGAGTCTAAGAAAACTTGGATCTAGCAAATTACTTTCCTTATTTACCTATAGATATTTGATTTTATGATCGCCTTCAAATTTACCTCAAATTGAGAACTGACAAGTTTCATTATTATTTGCTCAAGAAAAAATCCATAAGAAAGTTACTGAAAACCCGACATAGCCATTATATAGAGATAAACTTGAGAAATGTTTTCGTTCGTGTCCCGCCTATCTCGAATTATCTCTTTCACAGTAATGACCTATACCCTCGAACATTTATTGAAATTGTGACTCGGAAAAATATCTGTAAGTTTGCAACAGTCATACAATCGGGCAAGATTTAGTTTTTTGTTCCGTCGAATTTTCCGATATGTATAGAGTTATTATTCGGTCAAAGACATGTGCGAGACTCGTTAATTCGATACGTTTCCTAAGTGCCGTTCCTCTCAAATCCGAGGGGCCATTATTTTCCACTAAAGATGAGTTTCAGAATAGGCATATTGGCCCCAGGGAAAGTGACATCATTTCAATGCTGGATACCTTGGGATATAAGGTAAAGTGATTTTCGTTAGTGCAAATTAAATTTTATATTATTATCATTGAAAGTAACTGGCCGATACTAGATAAAAATCAATATTTAAACTTACCAACACAGTTTATTGTAAGATTTTAGTATAAAAGTTTGTATTTAGCTATACTCTTACAATAGTTTCCTCAGGCAGAAAGGATTTATCTCTGCAGTAAACTGCATTTGTAACATTTTCATTATCGTTCTTATTTAAAGAAAATCAGAAACTGAAGTGGAAACAAACCCGTTTCATTTTCAGAGCCTGGATGAGTTGACCGAGAAAGCTGTTCCCAAAAATATTAGCCTGAATAAACAACTGGACATTGAGGAACCAATCGGTGAGTGATACTTCGGGATGCACTATTTTTTTAATCTTGTTTTCATTGAGAACTAGTTAGATCTCGTGCCGACGTCATGATTGATTTTGAGAATGAAGAAATGAGCTAATTCAGCCATCTTCATTTTAACGGAATTCATCAAAATTCGATAAAAAATGTTTGTGGCGAAAATTTCTAATTTAACACATACATGAATTTAATATCAAACTGAAAATATGGAAAAACTTCATCACATGTTTATTCACGAAACTAGTAAAACTACCGAGTAGTGAAACCTGTCTTGAATTAAATTTATAGTGTGAAAAGTATGTAATTATTATCATAGATGGGGGTGGTTACCACCTGGAAACCCTTGTTTTTGAAAAAATATCAGGCCGAATTATGAAATTGTTTCTATTACGAATGTTGCAAAAAGTTTTCAATTTCTCATTTTATCTTTTGAAAAGAATGCTTCGAGTACATTATCATTACTATTATTTAACATTTTACAAGAGCCATGTCGAATAAGGAAACCCGTCGAAATGTATTTTTTATTAGAAAGTCATTTAATTTGAATTCTGTGAGAATATGTTTTACACAACTTTGTTGTTTTTTTGATTAGTCAACTTAAGTAATTGCCGGGGGTCAATTGCGATAAGAAAGTACGTTGCTTCACAGGGGGTCCGTTGAGAGAATGCAAAACATTATGATGGTAAACAATGACGAACGTGTTTATTCATATTTAATTCGAAATTCTTGATAAATAGAAAGAAATGGAAAATATTTCTTATGAAACATGGTATGGTGAAAGTATATCAGAATTCACGTGTCAATTGTCCAAATGAACTTTCAATCGAATTGATAATTTATGAATGTACTTTAAAATTCCGAGATATAGGTACTCGTAATTTCATTGGAAAAAGCCCGCATCACGTACCTAACTATCATTTGCTCTTTTTTGAGTGTTAAGTCGGATAGCACATGTCCGATATGACACATATTTGATAATTGATATAATAATATCAGAAAAGCTGCAAATCTCATGACAAATTGTTTTTCTGCAAATTTTAAAAAAACTGTGTATAGTCTGGCAACTCAGCAAAATTTTATCAAAATCAACCACTAAAACGTGATGGATTTGATGTAAAATAATATTTTAATTGCTTTAGGCAACTTGGAGTGTCGTATGAATCGAAAAATATTTTCATTTACTTTCGATATAGGATATGGGATTTTGGGCTAGTCTATATGAACTTACAGAAATACAGAGAATATTTTACTTCTCATTTGTTTTATTCATAGGTGAACACGAACTGATCAATCGTATACGTGAAATAGCTGAAAAAAACAAGATTTGGAGGTCGTACATAGGAATGGGATACCACAACTGTTGCGTACCATACACCATAATGAGGAACATTTTCGAAAATCCTGGCTGGACCACGCAATATACACCCTATCAGCCCGAGGTGAGGTTAATTCTTAACCCCCGATATAAGCAGGAGTACACAGGTTTATATTCGTAAAAAAATATGGTAGTTTCTTCCTCACGAATAAACACGAAATTGCTACTTTCTCGCTTTTATAAGGCATTCACCTCTTTTATAGATTGCGCAGGGTCGCCTGGAAGGCCTCCTCAACTACCAAACGATGGTCACCGAGCTAACTGGCTTGGAAGTAGCGAACGCTTCCCTCCTCGATGAGGGTACCGCAGCCGCAGAAGCACTTTCTTTGTGCTTCCGACAAAACAAGAGAAGAAAGCTGCTGTTATCGAGCCTGCTTCATCCTCAAACAATTTCGGTGGTCGAAACGAGGTGCGAGTCTTTGGGACTCACCGTGGAGGTCGTGGATGTTTTCGAGGCCGATTTTTCTAATAGGGACGTTGCCGGAGTTTTGTTCCAGTATCCCGACACTGAAGGGAGTGTGCAGGATTTCAGCGCTTTGAGCGAGAATGCGCATTCACATGGTGAGTTATTCGATTTGAAAAGTATTGTGTTTCTGGAACTCTGGAAAGATAGCTTTTTGGCTTTCTACTCCTCCATTAAAAAAATTCCAAAGAAAGGAAGATAGAAAATAACCATATAAAAAAGTCTTCATACAGATATTATGTAGATTATACATTAGAATTTTCTATCACAAACTCGAACAAAAAACCATTTCGAAACAGATGCTTTCATATGAACGTTGAACTACACGAAATGAGAAACTCCTTCCGAAACAACTACTCTCATTGAACATTGAATTACACGAAAATAACTTTCTCCCATTCAGTTTGTACTCCAAATACTCGTTATGAAAATGAAAAAGATATCATTCATAGGTATGCTATACACAAAGTAATATATGAAAGAATATTGATATAAAATTCAACTTACATGGAACACTACTATCATCACCAATAGTATACTTTGAATTTTCGGGACAAGAAACTTGTCTTGCCACCTCACGATTTTTTCCAAAAAAGTAGTCTCTCCTGAAGATATTCCCCTTTTAAATCATTTCAAGATATGCACCAACACCGGTAACTGATGAAGCTACCGTGTAGCGAAACGCGTTTTAAATAAAGTCTATTGTGAATTCTGAAAGTATCTGTTATTTTCTGTCCTGCAGTGTTGAAATTATGAAAGAAATGAATTCTTCAAGTCTTGATGAGAGATTTTATTCAATTCCACATTTTGATATTGTACTGAGCACATATTGAAATGCATATTGTTTAAAACAGTGTAATTATTTGGTCATACTTTGAAACAAATATGTAGAAATTGCCTTGCAAAAAAAGCTGTTCAAGATATGATAACAAAATTTTTACAGGGACCCTGGTCTGCTGTGCAACAGATTTACTGAGCTTGACTCTCCTGCGGCCTCCAAGTGAATTTGGGGCAGATATAGCCATCGGTACATCCCAACGTTTAGGGGTGCCCTTGGGTTATGGTGGACCTCATGCTGGATTCTTTGCTTGCAGTCAATCATTGGTGAGATGAAGGATATGATAGTGATTAAATTGTTAATAGCAGATTGAATTTAAAATAGACTGAAAACAATTGATGTTTCACAGAAAAAAACAGATGAAATTTACCACATTTGAAAAATCAGAACTTTTTGTGAGTTATATCGCAGTTTGAACGCAACTTTTAGGTTAGACTAATGCCGGGAAGAATGATAGGAGTTACCAGAGATGCAGCTGGAAGGGACGGTTATCGGTTGGCACTACAAACTAGGGAGCAGCATATAAGGAGAGATAAAGCCACGAGTAATATATGCACAGCTCAGGCTCTTCTGGCCAACATGTCTGCCATGTTTGCGGTTTACCACGGACCTCAAGGCCTCAAGGATATCGCCACCAAGATTCACAATATGACTTTGGTAAGAGTTGAAATTTGTTTACTATTTCAGGCAGCTGTCCAGGTTGTATAAATAATATTATATTGAATCCAAAGTCAATTCAAAATCCAACTTGGAATTTATCACAGTAAAATGTATGTGTTATGAAGGGTTTTGTGCAACAGTCTCTAAAATGCATGAACTGACACTACATATTAGTGTCATTGGCGAATAATGTGAATTTTCCTTCAATGCTTAGCGATTATAAATCGACTAGATACATTAGGGCCCCTATGGTACGAAATTATTTCACAGCAAATATTTCATCATATATTATTTAACACCATATTCAACATACTTTAACATATTAACAGCAGATATTTTATCACATACATTACTAAACCGAAACTTCAGTTATGTTTTTTCTCCGAATCGATTGCGCTTAAATTTTTATAGTATCTTGTGAATAATAGAGTAGAAAGCTTTTGTATCACAAAATACCACCCAATATATTACTTACATTTCAGATTTATATATATATTCATCTCTCATATAAAATTTATTATTGCCTCACCTGTGATTTTATATTTTTGAATACCGAACTGAGCACTAGATCATTTAAAATCTTTAGTCCCAGTATTTCAAGTAATTCTGAGATAATGTTGGAATCAGTGAAATTTGTGTAACAATCAATGGATCATCTCCAGTTCTAACTCTAGGAATATCTAAACAATATCTTGAAGATTCAGAAAAATATTCAGGAAAATTTCATGCATACAAGCCATTTTTTCAAATTTTTGAGTGCTCATAGCACATATTTTAGCTATTTCAAATTTGTGTTTTCCAAATGGAATTCTTCATTTATACTTACATTATTTCATTACTCTTGTTACACAATGCTAGTTCCATGCCGTTTTGCAAAACTTTATAGTAGTTTACTACACCACACCTGTTACTGTTACAGATATTGCATTATGGTCTCCAAGAGGACGGAAACATCTTGCCCAACGAATACTTCTTCGATACCTTAACCATCAAGCCCAAACTGGATATAGCTGAGATCAAATCCCGCGCAGAATCCAAACGAATCAACCTCCGCTACAACGAAAATGGATCGGTGGGCGTCTCCCTAGACGAATCCGTTACTTCCCAAGACGTGAACGACCTCTTTTACGTCTTCGGCTGTTCGGAAACAATAGAGAATCTCTTGGACAAATCCACGGTGAGGCAAAGATCAATTTCAAGAAGCGATTTTAAAAGAACATCACCGTTTCTGACTCACCCCGTGTTCAACTCTCACCACTCCGAGACCAAGATAGTAAGGTACATGAAGATCTTGGAGAACAAGGACATCTCCCTGGTACACAGCATGATCCCACTCGGGTCTTGCACCATGAAGCTCAACTCAACCACGGAGATGATGCCGTGCTCCTTCAGGCACTTCACGGAGATACATCCTTTCGCGCCGAAGGAGCAAACTCTGGGCTATCACCAGCTGTTCGCAGAGCTGGAAAAAGACCTCTGCGCCATCACGGGGTACGACAAGATCAGCTTTCAGCCCAACAGTGGGGCCCAGGGCGAGTACGCTGGGCTGAGGGCGATTCAGAGCTATCACGAGGCGAGAGGTGATAGGAACAGAGAAGTGTGTTTAATACCGGTTAGTGCTCATGGTAAGTACCTATTAGGAAGATTAGTAACATTTTTTGAATTTTTCACTGGGCATTAGCTCAGCATTGGGTTTTATAATTTTTTTATAGAATAGTGTAGTCATTTTTGTTGCAATGATTCATTTCATTCTTGTAAATTCAGTTTATTTCACTTTCTCATTTGAAATCATTCCAACTTTTTAAAGCATTATGAGAGAATTGTTTACTTCACCTGCATTTACCATTCAATTACTTTCTATTTTCGGATATACCAATGTTGATGTAGACAGATAACTAAAACGGTATTTTTGACAAGGTACCAATCCCGCAAGCGCTCAAATGGCCGGCATGCAAGTGGAACCCGTCAAGGTGCGACAAGATGGTACTATCGACGTAGAAGACTTGAAACAAAAAGCCGAGAAGTTTAAAGACAAGCTCTCCTGCGTGATGATCACCTACCCTTCAACTAACGGCGTTTTTGAAGACACTGTAGCGGATATTTGCCACATAATTCACGAAAACGGAGGTCAAGTCTACTTGGACGGGGCAAATATGAACGCGCAGGTTGGGCTCTGCAGACCAGGAGACTACGGAAGCGATGTGTCCCACCTGAACCTCCACAAGACGTTTTGCATCCCCCATGGCGGTGGGGGGCCCGGTATGGGTCCCATCGCGGTCAAGTCTCACTTGGCTCCTTTCCTCCCAGGTCACCCAGTCATCAACCCCCTGGAGGAGCAGAATTCAACTTCGTTCGGGGTAGTGAGCGCGGCCCCATTCGGTTCTAGCGCCATTCTGCCCATCTCCTGGGCCTACATCAAGATGATGGGGCCGCAAGGCCTCAAAAAAGCTACCCAAGTGGCGATTCTCAACGCCAACTACATGTCCAAGGTGTTGGAGCCTCACTATGATACCCTCTTCAAGAGTTCCACCTCCAACTTGGTTGCCCACGAGTTCATCATAGACACCAGACCGTTCAAGAAGACTGCCAATATAGAGGTTGCTGACATAGCCAAACGACTGATGGACTTTGGGTTCCACTCCCCAACCATGAGCTGGCCGGTGGCGGGGACTCTGATGGTAGAGCCTACGGAATCCGAGGACAAGCAGGAGCTGGACAGGTTCTGCGAATCCATGATCACCATCAGACAGGAGATTAGGGATATAGAGGAGGGTAGGTCCGATATACGGATCAACCCGCTGAAGATGGCGCCTCACACCGCCGAGCAGGTGATTAGCAGTTCTTGGGAGCGACCGTATTCCAGGGAGCAGGCAGCTTTCCCGGCTCCATTCGTAAAGCCAGAAACGAAATTTTGGCCCCCTGTAGCGAGAATAGACGATATGTATGGAGATAAACATTTGGTGTGCACTTGTCCGCCAATTCTGGATGCTTATTTATAATTATTAAATTATTTGAACGTTACGTTTTTGTAGATTTTCGATTAACTGGCACTAATTTTAACTTCTGTAGGATATAAGGGATCTTCCAAAGTTTAGAGGCTCTGAAAAGCCATAAACATTAAAGATAGATGGGATTTCAACTGAATACAATAACAAACTTTATTTTTGTTTGTGGTTTCTGTCAAAATTACGAATAAGGTTTGTAAGTGATGTGTCATTCTTTTGGAAAACGTAAAGCAGTTCGAAGAATGATCGCGAGTATTCAGAAGTTGTACGAGACAGTTGAAGATAACTTAGCTCAGATACATACTAGAATGATACTTGAAAAAAAATCTAATTCTAAATAAGTTATAAATGACAGTATATCTCCATTTTTTATTATAGACAATGAAGAAATTTTTTGAATGACTTACATCAATTCTCTACATTAAAAATTTAAGCGTTGCATTCCTCACCCTATTATTGAAATTATGGAATTTTTACGAAATGGAATATAATTCAAAAATATAATATTGAAGATTTCATTTGTTTCTTCTACACTTTCTATTAATAAGAAATAAAGTATCCATAAACAATAATTGCAAAGTGTCTTTTGAACCGATCTTTCAGTTTTCAATATATATTTGCCAGAAACTTTCAACAAACAAGTCAATTCATCACTCAAGGCCACATACTTTTTTCCTGAATAGAGATCTCTATTTCTCTTCCCTTTTTTTAAAATACATTTCTCAACATACCCAACTCTGAAGACATTTCCAAATTATTTCCTGCAGTATTGGAAACCACCACATATTTCTCCATCAAAATCGGAGGGTAAAAAAAGCACTGTAATCATCAAGTAACATTATATATAATCGAATAACAATTTTTAAGGAAATATATATCATTGTATTCTACAAAATACTTCAAGAACGAACGGACCTGGCACAGCGCAAAATAGTATCAACAGGGATTATTCTTAAAAACTATCTTAACTCTAAGAATTTTTATCAATGAATGGAATGAAGACATTTCAACTACTAAATAGAACTGTAGATTTAGTTCAACATATTTTTTTATTCATTGATTGTATTCATTTTGAACGTGAATATTCAAGAAATCAAATCTCACGAATATATGAGTACATGGTGCGGAAAATATTATTCTGATTTGAAAATTTAATTATATTGGATGATTTTTCCTAAGTTATACATTTCATAAATAATTTGAAATTACAATAAGGTTTAATTTTTGGCGAAGGAGCGGGTGATATTTTTTCCAGTCTGAACATTGAACGAATTTAAGCCCGATTAAAAATTTGAAGTTAAAATTAGGGAAACACATGGAGCATTAAGATCAATCCAGTACCCTAGTAGAATAATTGAATTTTGAATAAGATATTTGATCAGTTTTTAGTCATTTTCAATGAAAATAAAGCTGGTAGTTTTGATGATATGAATGTAGTTTATGGAAATGGATAAAAAAATTCATCAATTTTATGTGAAATTTCACAAAAATATTTCATTACAATCATAATTCTAGAAGAATGAGCTTAGCTTCGGTATTCCAAATTTACAGAAACGGTAAAGAATGTGATATGAATAACTATTGTCATATTTCTGTTTTTTTTCTGTATTGTCAATATTTATTGAAAACATTATCAGTGTCAAACCATCAAATATTTCAAATAATAACAATTTATTATTTTCTAGTCAGTATGGCTTCCACAGATGCAGAGATACTGAAGCTACGGTGATTGATATGATAACTATTATTCAAACTGAAATCTTTCATAATAAAAAATGCAAATCATTCGATACAGTTGACCATAAAATTTCGATGCAGAATTTTTTATGACGTTCTAAATAATTGAAATGCTCTGTACATCTCACATCTTATAACAAACTTCTCGTACAATTGCAATTTCAAGTGTATTTGTAACTAACGTTACTGCAGTTTCGACCTATACGGTTAGTTTGAAAATGTCCTGGCAGGACGAAACTGCAGTAACGTTAGCTACAAATACAAGTGGTTTAAAAACATACCAACTTTTATTTTTCATGATGCTCTCCTAGCACGTAGTAACGGCTACATCCATCAATTTATTTTTATTTTCGTTTTTTGAATGACTTATTGATTTCAGAAGTGTTTCTAATAAACATGTAGGTGTTTTTATTCAAGGTTTATTTTAAAAATTAATGAAAAATCCAAACGTACATTTTGGCGAAGGCAGCGGTTAAATAAAAATGTCATTTTTGTTCTCACTTGTAATGAATTATTTTGAATTCAATTGATTGTTGCTCTATATATGTTTCCTTTTCCAGTCCATTCGAAATCCTCGAAATTTCTGAAGCGTCTTAATTTCTTTCTAATATTTTTCTCAAACTATTTGAATGATTATTCAATTACAGACGAGAGAAAAATAGTGCTATCAAGAAGAAAAAATACCTTATTCCATTCATCACTCGAGTAAACTCAGCACAAATTCCCAAAAGACAACACACATTGATGGAAATCTTTCAACTCCAAATTTCCAGGCAGAACTAACTCATTTTATCGTGAGTATTCAACCTCCACAACAACATATCCGGTTTACTAATATAGTAAGATTATTATACAACAGTATATTCTCATATGAAGTTGAATATAGAAACAGATAGTCAAAAAAGCAGTCTTCCACGCAAAGCAAACAACCAAAAACGACTCGTCACTTTTTGTACAAGCCCAACTTTAAAGGAACCTCCTTACTCTGCCTAGAGCTGAGGGGAACCGGGAATGGGTTGAAACAGTTGCTCGGAGATCCTAGAGGAGATTTAAGAGGTGACCTCAGTGGGGACCTTTTGGGGGATTTGAAAGTGGGGATTTCTCCATGTTTCACAGAAGGCTTCGCGTGTTCAGTGGCATCAAAATTCAACCCGAGCTTGGTTTCGCTCGACAAAGTTTTTGAGACAGTCGGAGATTTGATAGAACTATTTGGGCCATTGTCTTCACAATTTGTGAACATCTGCAATGGAATTGCACTTTTTACGGTACATTCTTTTGGAAAAGATTTACTATCCATGGCTATTTTGTGATGATCCTCCGAAACACTGACTGGTCTTTTTGAAACAAAATATTCATTTGTTGTTCCGGAATTATTCCTCGATCTAATGAAATCTGTCGTGGAGTATACTTCAGAGTCTTTATCTTCGGCCTCAGGATTCAGTAGCTGATCAAAAGTTGTATAAACTGTTTCCCTCAGAGGAGTTATTTCCTTCTGCTGGTGTCTGGGAGAGTCAGGAGACTTAATAATCTCTTCATTCGATAGGAACAAATAGTTTTTGAAGTCTGACTCGATTAAACTGACTGCAGAGTCTGCTGTTTCTTTGACATTTTCACAAGTGACACTGCTCGGTGAATTTATATCACTGATTTCACTTGTGATTTTAGTAACACTTGTGGTATGTACGAATGGGAAAATATCAGGGGAATTCGTCCGTGAACTTTCTTCATTAACACAAAACTGAGAAGGAGATTCCCTTGATTCAAGAACAGTTTGATTTATTTTCAGACCAAAACTGTAACCATCATCGAAGTTGAATTTTTTGAGGAAATATGGATCTGACTTTATACTTTCTCGATCCCTGTCATACCGAAAGAAATTCAAATCACTGGTATTTTTATCGAAAACACTATCATCGACTGTTGCAATTTCTTCGTGAACAACTGGCAAATTCTCGTATGATTTGGTCACACTTTTTGGTTCCTGACCAATCCTGTATTCATTAAAAAAATGATGGCTCTTCTCTCTAGGCGAATTTGATAGGACGTCATTCGTATCTTCAACGCTTCTGTTCAATTCCTCAGCAGTTTTTGACACGGGCTTGTTCAGAATGAGAGCGTTATACTTCTCATCGAGGCTTTTGCTTTTCTCCAGAATGCTCGTATATTTCGAACCGTATTCAGGTGAGTTTGAATCTCTCGAAGAAGTAATATCCTCTATATCGATCTCCTTCGGCAGTGGTGCATCGCAGCTGTGACTCGGAGAGGCGGTACCCGCCTCGTCTACCTTCAGAGGCGGTGATGGTGATAGTCTACTTTGGCACTGCAGAATCCTGTGCAGAATCAGCGAGTTTTCTTGAATGATCTGCAGTGCCCTTTCGCTGTTTCTTCTAGCACAATTGATCCTCTCCTCCGGGTCTTCCACCTTAAGGCATTTGACACGATCTGCTAGGAACTGCTCAAACTCTAAATTATCATCGTCAGATTCCTTGGATGCAGCTAGTTCAGTCTCTAGGGTTTGGCTAGCAGTATCTTGTATACTGGCACTATTGTCGATTTTCATAAGATCTATTTCAGAGTCCTGAGGAAGATTGTCTACGACGTCTGCGTCGGAAGATTCAGCAGACTCTTCATCGCAGAGCTCGGTATCGCTGGAGCTGGAGCTGGACGTCTGCTTGGGGGCGTCTTTCCAGTGTAAGGTGCTGGGGACTTGCCTGGCAGGAGGAATGGAGCCCTTTGGAGGGCCCAGTCGCTTCGCCGGAACCAGCGCGCTTTTCCCGATCAGCAAGTGGTTCATCGTCACCGGTGGTGTTGGTGGCGGCTGCCTGGAGATGGCAGCACTGAAGATGATGTGGGCCTGCCGCTGCCTCTGCTTCAGCTTGGCGTACTGCTTCTTCAAGGAACTGATGTCCAAGGCCAAGGCGTGCCTGGGGTATAGCTTCATCTGCTTCTCGACGGTCTGTGGTAGACTTGCGGCTCCCCAGGGGTTGATGTTGTACAAGTAGTGCTCCCTGAGCGTTTTCAGTTCTGCCAAAGGCCCGATCGCCACGACGGCTTTGATCAGGGAGTTGCCGTCGATCAGACCGAACTCCAGCAGTTCTCTCATGAGGACGCCCATGATGCAGTAGAATTCATCGGCGCTACGGGCGCTCAAGATACGTTCTGCAAGAACCTGCCAGATGGCTAGGGCTGTGCGCAGGAGGATTTCGTTTCCTTCCAGGAGGATGAGATCCCACACGCGAAGGACGGTAGGCTGCGGCAGGCAGTTGCAGAAGAGAGTGAGGAACCTGGAAAAATATTGCTTTGATATCTGTTTGCGTGTTACTTTCGATTCACTTTATTGAAATAATGATTTTATAGCAAAATATGTTTGATTCAATGGTCAATAATGAAATTTTCTTATATTCAACTGAATTACTTTTGTTCGAACGAATTTTCAGCATAATTATAGAAATTTTGAAATCAATCAATAGTGAAACTCATATTGTATCTTGCTGGCATTATAAACAGCAAAGAAATCCGGTATTAAATTCAAGTTTTATGCTTTTCATTCTTGGGGTAGATTTCGTTAGAAACGACTTTTGTCGAGCGATTGATAGTTTTATTTCTCCAAGAAAAACTGGCCGAATCCGAAATGGCTTTTTGTCGCTGAATGGACATTATAGATTCTGGTTTTAATTTAGTCTGGGTCTATTGAAGGTCAACTTTTTCAAAAATATTGTGAATGAATATCGATAAAATTTTGACAAGTTTTCCTGTTGGATTTCAATCATGTTCATACATTTTTGAACTCACCACTGCATTGTGAAGACGTTAGTGAGAGGAGGTTCGTAGCTCCTGCTTCCATCTTTGGCAGCGTTTTGGAGAGTGTCGAGATGTTTCGATAGCCGAGGCAGTTTACTTCTCAACAACTCCCTGAAGACGGCCATGTCAACGGACAGCCCTCTCAGGCTATCAGCGAAATAGGAATCCGGTAGAACTCCCTCTACGAGGTAAATCATAAGTTTGAGGGCGTCGGTTTCACATCTTTCAGTCACTTGCAAAATTAAAGCTGCCAGCATGTTGAAACCTTGGCAGTAGCCTGTAACGAATATATAATCACTTGGATTCATATTTGATGAATTTCTAAAATTTTGTACGAAAAAAGTTGGCGTATCCTACATTTTTTTCTCTATAATGACTCTGGTTTAGAAGATATCAGACAACAGAAAATATTTCAAACCATTTGAATGGGTTGAATAAAAATAATTTCTCTTGAACGAACCTACATACAACACACCAAGAGCCGAAGATATTTTCATTCCAAAAAGTAAGGAAACTATTAGTCAATACCTCGACTACAAGCTTCATTACTGGCCGAAATTTAAAATATTCAAAGCCAGTATTCAAATCGGAAAAACTGGATACTGAGAGGAAAGTATATTTTGGTTCATATTCTGTTTACATTTTCGATAAAGATGTGTTATTATTTTTATACTTATATTCGCACTCTATAATAATAAATATAACAGTATTTCTATATGTAGTCAATTTAATTTTTATATTTTCATACTCTACATTATTTATTATAATTATACTCATATTTATTGGTTGCGTGATGAATTGCATATATATTTGTATATTTATGTATGTATTTCGTTATTCGAAGGCAAGCAATTTTAAATTACAAAACAATGACAAAAGGAATAATAATAGAGATCCTCATACTAGTTCCAATTTCTTTATAATGAAACATTTTTTGTATTGTTAATTCAAAATCAAGAAATGTTCTACAGTACATTGTGGACTGAAAAGACATCTTACATAATATCGCTAATTGACGTATTTGATGTTATATAAAGACTATAAAATGATTTAACTGCGAAATTTTTCCTGACAGATACGAATAATACTTCAAAAACAGATGAAAAGCTTAATGAAATACTCAGTTTCGGAGGATCGATTGATGTAATGACATTTAAATCAATACAAATGACGCAAAATATGAAAAGTAATAGAATCTAACGGAAAAGGGGGAATTGGCTAAGAAATTTCATAAGCGGCAGACTTTTCAGATTTTTTGAATGTTTTTTACAAGAGGAGTAATTGTTGTATTTAACAAGAAAAATAATGACGTTCTCAATCAATTTTGTGCATACTTGGGCATATGTAACGTGTTCAAATTTCAGGCAGGAATATTAATCATAGCAACTAAGAAATCCTGTAATCTGATATTGAGCAAACTCTTCCAGCACCGGTTAGTTCTAGTACTGTAGATGACAAATCCACCAACTTGTCTTCCAGAAAATATAATTGTCTAACAGGATTAGAGCAGAATGGAAGCAAATCATAATCGAAGTGAATCGAATAATATATAGAAGTGAGAATATACACTGAGAAATATTAAGCCTCTTTTTGAGGCAAATGACTAGATGAATCATTGGTTACAAGGGAAAGATTTATTTTGGATAATTATTCTTGT
>WOGR01000018.1:0-44981 GCA_015342045.1 Leptinotarsa lineolata | reverse complement strand
AGCAAGTTCTCACAGTTTTGGTTGGAACACAGGAGAGTTGTATCATCGGCATAGATTACGCATTTATATGGTAATAGGTGGAAAAAGAAGTCATTTATATAAATGATGAACAACAGAGGTCCCAAAACGAAACCTTGTGGTACTCCATATTCGATTGGCAAAAGATCCGAAACTCTATTATCACCAAGATCAACGTATTGCTTATGATTGCTCAAGTAAGAGCTGAGCAGGGAAAGTGCAACTCCTCTGATTCCGTATTCATTCAGTTGCCCGATTAGTAAGAAAAATATTTTGTGAAGCGATAGGAATTAGTGACTTATCATGGAATAACTGAGTGTGCGAGATAAAATTGAACTTGTGCGCCTTGTCGGGGATTATGCAATTTCATAACAGACATCCTAATGAACTTCCAGTGAGCCGCAGTACAGGGAATCGTATACATTCTGTTTTCAACGGAACATGTTGTGTATCGAGGCATATGAACAAAAACAGAAACAATTCACATCGTTAGAATAGAAACGGTGTGCGACTATAGCAAAATTTTCATAACAATCCTCATTCAAGCTTGCTAACGGCTAGTTTGAACCTCAATATCCCCATAGAATCATATCATTAGTTGCCTTGTAGAAAATAAAATTAAACCATTCAAGCCAAAAATTCCACACTTCAGAACTGGGAGATGAAGAAAGAAGGTTGGAATTCTGTTTTTGGACTCAAGGAGAATATTCGAATGATATATAATTTTTCAAAAAAAAATTGTTTAGTGATGAAGCTACGTTCACTACAAATGTAGTAGTCTCGTCCCAAAATTCAAGGTACTGGTCTGCGGATAATCCTAATTGGATTATAAACGCAAAAATTCAATAGTCTCATGAAATGAATGTGTGGTGGTGTGGAATAATCCATGATAAGATTATCAATCCGTTTTTTTCGAAAGTGATTTGAATAGAATTATATTTTTAAACTTTTTGAGAAATTAGTTTTGGGACACAATACAAAAGTCACCAGTGCAGGATCGCTTGAATTTGAAGTTTCAAATAGATGACTTTTCTGTACCCAATGCAAGTATCGTAAGAGAATGGCTGAATGATGATTATGGAAATCGATGAATAGGTCGAAATAGTCTTTACATTGAGTGGTCGCCGAGATCACCGGACCTGACACCGCTAGATTTTTTTTGAGTACTGTTAAGCAAAAAGCTCACAAGTCCAGCCCGCAGTCAGTAGAAAAATTACGCATCAGAATATCTGCAGCTTTTGCAGAAATTACAACAGAACAACTGAGAAAACTTATATTGAATAGTAGAAGAAGTTATGACAAGTGCATTGCAATGAATGCGGGATTGGTTAAATCAACAAAACTTTGATGAACGTTTATTCCTGTTCCTGTCTACAATAATTTGTGGAATATTGTTTAATTTGTCCGATGATCAATTGATCAGAATGAATATGTTCATTTGTTCATTTAATTTGCCACATAGTTGTCAACGACTACTCGATGTTTATTCTACTTTTCAGTACATCAGGTACTTGAATCAATTCATAATAAAAATTTCTTTGATTCGACCACAGAATTATTATTATTGAATATTTTTTAATGGAATTTGGTATACCATCATTTGAGACTGGGCACCATAGTCTGTTTGAATCTGTTTAAAATATGTTTTTCCATTTAGTCCAATGGTTACTTTGAATTTTTCGTAAAAAATAGCTAATACGATTTCCTCTATTTCAAACTGTGAAAATATTCGCAGCAGGCCTTGGTTTTTGTAAAAAGAAAATAATATTTAGTCCAAAAGTACTTACAATTTCTTGAGCTCTACAGTTCAAAATAGAGTTTTTCTGAATCGGAGGAAAGATGCAAATTTAAGGGAAGTGTCCCGCTTCCAAGTGGGTCACACTGTATAACTTCCCACAATCTGGAAAATAAACAAAGCTGAACCAATAGAGAATCTGTTTAGTGTAGTGAAGGGCAAATTGAAAAGTTCACCCCGAAAACTTACTGCGTAATATAAACAACTGAAGAGTCCAATTAGAAAGTAACTTGAATTCATGAATTTTGCCTACATATTAAAAATATTGATTGAAAAAAAATTTATATTTGTACTAAGCTTTCTTTAGTGGTCGACGTTTCGGTGATTTATATTACGCAGTAACTTTTCGCGATGCACTTTTCAATTTGCTCTTTATTACATTTCAGCAGATTCTCCATCGATTCAGCTTCGTTTATCATTCAAATTGTGGAAGGTTAAATACCCAATAAAAAAAACAGTAAGAAGTAGTCCCCCACAAAAAAATGTCTCTTCAAGTAATGCCCATCTAGTCCTTATCAAAAATTATTCTGCATAATAATAAAGTAGATCTGTTCGATCAAAACTTCTACGAAATACATCGAACAAAACCCGCCAAAAACCCTCTAAATGGATAAAATGATCAATACGAATGTGTTTCAAGTGTATCGAAGAAAAAGGTTTCATCAAAGTCTATTTCCACGTTCTTTCTTTTTTCCATTATCAGGTATTTCAATTCCTGTTCATATTCTCTCGGCCTTCAACTATAAACTTCAATATTGAGTCGAAGTGTATCTGACAAAGTAAATAAGTAAGAAAACCCTATGGCCCAGGAGCCGTGCCACACTCAAAGGGGCTTTGGGGCAACCAATAATGCGATAGCTTGGAAATTTTTCACTGTAGTATCGAGCAGAGCACTCAAATTTATACCACATCTAATAAATTAACTGAAAGCGGGAGAAGGTTCTCTAAGGTGATGTTATCAAAGAAACCACACTCTTAGATATTTTAATTATAAAATCTTTGTTACTTTGAGTACTCAAAACGCTGTTTTCATTTCAAGTTAATTTTATTGAAGGCTATGTTCATTCGAGTGAGTACCTATAGGTGTATTTTCCTTTGAAGCGACAAAAAATCAACTAATTGAGTGGGAAAATGGCAATATATTTGTTCGCAACTCATTTATGCGGAAAACAGAGTGAGTCAATATGATTTTTCATTATGATCTTTTCATAATTCTGGAAAAAATGAACCCATTGTTTAAGAATTTGTATCACAGATATGACGAATGAATTCATATTGAAAATATTAAGGTTTCAACAATACCAAATTCTCGCACACACGAGTATGCATAGATCTGAATATTGCTAAGATCAGCGCTAATTTCAGTTCTTTTCTTCGATTTTCCTCGATGATCATGTAGTATGAAGTTGTCATCTGGGAATATAGGGTGAATCCGTGAGATTTGCTCAGCGAAGAGATATGCTCCACATTGCACAAATCTTTCAAAATTTTAATTTTTCTGTTCACTGACAAGTCGCTAAAGACATGGTTATTTGCTTATAATATACACCATGCCATATTGTCTATCAATTAACCGGTTCGACACCAGGAAAGGTAAACGCTTTTTTCGTGGTCAGAAATGTTAGAACAGAAACATTTTAAACGAAAGTCATTTTTAAGGAAAATAAGAGTCTTCAATCGATCTCATTTCTTGAATATTTTCACCTTCCATAATCTGAAAACACATAAATGTGTGATGGAGAACTTTATGCGGGTAAAGAGAGGACAAACTCTTCATTTCACACCGATGAGGTATTCCATGATTTCTGGGTATTTTTCATAAATGAAAATATTCTACCGTTCAGCAAGTTATAATATTTGAGAATTTTACCAATGAAGAAGCTGGAAATAAAGAAAACCAAAGAAAGAATAATTATTAAATTTTCTCAATTTTGAAGGAGAAGTAGATTATAGTTTCCGGAACGTTTGATAAATATCTATATAATTTCTCAATTCGTTTTTGTATTGGCAAAATTATTGAATATGACAAGTAACAGATGAATTAAACAATTTCTTTCGTGATGAATACTTTGAATTAATTCAGAAGCAGTAATAGCAAGTTTGCCCTGTCTACACATGTATGAAGTTCTCCATCGCCAATGTCATTGTAAAAATTAAATATTTTGTATTTTTATATTACTTCAAAAATCATTGAATCAATAATAATGATAATACAATCATTATTCATCAAAAAAATGACAAAACTCCACCATGGTGGTGATGATATTATAAAATGATGAATAGATGGCTGAACTTATTGGTTCAGATAGTGGTTAGACACCATATCTATTCCATCGAGAGCAAAAAAAGATATATTTTGGTATAGATAACAGACGTATTCAAATATTATAACAATGATACATAATCATGAATGACAATAATCGAGAAATGATAGAAATAGCAGAGAGAGAGAAATAAAGAAGGGAGAGGGAGAGAAAGAAAATAATAAAACTGTCAACACAAAAAATATGTGCCACCATCTCAGGTCATCCAGAAAAGTCTCGGATACTGTACCTACTGAAACATTGTAGCCTATTCAAAGCCTTTTTTAAATGTGGCACTATCCAAGATTCCTCAACCTTCTGAAATTGAAAGTTCAATCTTTTATTTCAACTACCATTCAATATCATAACAACTTCCTGAGCGAAGCCGTGTTCCCCAGTTGAATTCACTTGAAAATGTATGCTCACAACTATCAATTCCTATTTTGAAATATGTAATACATATAAAATAAGACAAGTATAGCTGAGGCACCAGTCAATCTAACAATAACACTGATGATCTTCAAATATGACTCAACCTCTGACAGAAGCACCAGACTTTTACGAAGGTTCGAAATAGATAAACACTTCAATCTAGCAGACCACTGTTGTAATCTTCACTGTGGTTCTGGCGTTAAATCTAGTCATTATTACGCTTTGGTCAAAGATGAAACAGACTGGTTTGAGTTTGACGATAGTCGTGTCACTAAATTTTCTGGTGACATCTTCAATTTATCGAAGCCTCCCTACATTTTGCTCTATGAAAGAGGGGACATCGGCAGATCAGTATCTTCATATGATGTGGTGCTGCTGGTTTTTACGGGTTTTCCTGCAGCTGAAAAAGCAAATACGCCACTGGAGTCAATCAAGTCACCCCGGAGTGCCAATTGATTTCTTTGTTGTTTCATAATTTCACGATTTGTATTACTTCTATTTATTAAAACTACTTTATTCTTCCTGTAATACCTATCTATAGACGACACGAAACAAAAATACGATTCTGTCAGTAGTATTACTCATGCAATAACTCCGAAGATGAATTTTATTGTAGCAATTATGATGTGCATGGTATGCTTACGGTAGCAAATGTGTTTAAAAGATAAGAATCCATGTATCTTTGTTAATAGCTTTCAAATAACCATTTTATATGTGACCGTCATTTTAGACCATAAAATGGATATATGAGATAGACATATGTCATCGCGGACTTTTCTGTAGACATATAAAAAAACAATATGTAGCAAATTGCTTTTTTATAATTCGAAGGGATTAGGCAGCGTATACGACGTATTTGGCAGGGTACTACCCCGACTTCTTATGGCAACGGTCTACTAGCCTTTGATTTTTCAACTGCTTTTTTTTCAAGGTAGGTAATTCTCACATGGAAATAACTTCGATATAATATACCATTCATGTATTTTCTGATAAGCTAAACACACATATTCATTCGTCGCAACACCCCAATTGAACATGCAGTCGTTCCGTGGTCGATCTCTTTCATGGGCGATGAAAAATCGAAAATATAGCTTTCACTGAACAATGAAAGGCACACTAACCCGTTCAGAATGAGAAGGAACATTTTATTGTGCTATGGTCAGTTGAAAAGCAAATTTCAAAATAAATATAAACGGTCAGAGTTCGCAGAATATTAGTTCGGTGGAGAGAACGAGACGACAGGAAGCAATTGCCAGGATCATTAATTTAAAAGCTACATATTGGGGTGTTTTTGTGGTGTAATGCTGACTGTTGTCTGGAGATGGCACTGAGATAGAACACGACGCGACGAAAATGGATGAGAGGGTAGACTGGCCAACGGGCTAACGGGTAACGTGATCCGTCCAGATATACGTCGGCTCGTATATTGTATACCGTCGTTGAGAATATTCATTGGAAGATTGAATTTGAAGATATTGCTTTTTTGCTCGCGATGAAGATTATAATGATAATTTTTCCATTTCCACAAACCGAATAAATCACTGATATACTCCAAAATGAGTCGGGTGTGTTATTCAAGAGATCACCTATTTCCAAAACTCTTTGATAATTTTATGAAGCAAAATTATACAATTTTCTTCTCAAAAATCCGAAATGATCGAATTTTGAATATTATGAAAAAAATGTCGTTTTCTGAACTGCACTGATTTGAAAACATAAATACATACTGAACTGAAACATTCACAACCAGGCATCATCAACTCTTTGAGTACATACCCATCATCCAGTTTTTTATCCTCTAGGAAATTCCCATTATTGAAATATGTACTTTCATAAATATAGTTAGTTACATAATTATTATCACATACATTTTTACTGTCTTCCACTACTCGCTTGGAATTTTTAACGTGATTATTTTTACAAATTGGTGGAATTACAGAATTTGCAAAAGTTGCTTTGGGACTTAGTGTGACATCTTTGTGATATTACAGAACTTGCAAGAGTTGCTTTCGGACCTAGTGTGACATCTTTCAACTGAAGACTCATGAAAAATCATAGATGTTGGATTTCGTAATTCTGAATTAATTGAGTTTCTGAAAAATAATCAGATCAATCCAATCAAGTTGCTCAGAAACATTCAAAGAAAAAATCATAGCTTTGGCAGGCATTGAACCGAGACACTTTTTAACAACAGAACTGTAATACTCTCCTCAATGCACTTTCCATCAAGTAAATTGTCGACATCAGAGGACAAACTCTAATAACGTTAGCTTGATCGGTAAAACGCACGTTAAGAAAAGTATTTAGTTGAGTGGGAGAAATAACTTTGTTGAATTGACTCACAAATTTCATTGCGTTATGATAATATGTCGATCATTTTATTATAGATTTTTAATAAATATTCTATGATAAAAAAAAGGATTTCAAATGAAA
This sequence comes from Leptinotarsa lineolata, assembly GCA_015342045.1. Taxonomy (NCBI): domain Eukaryota; kingdom Metazoa; phylum Arthropoda; class Insecta; order Coleoptera; family Chrysomelidae; genus Leptinotarsa; species Leptinotarsa lineolata. Next base: position 38,000 of record WOGR01000018.1, on the reverse strand, counting down.
ACGAAAAACGTTTCTAAACATATCAAATCTTTTGTAATACTTATATAACACTTGGAGTTTAGGAAAATATTAGTCCAATATCTTTCGAAACTATTTAACCGAAATAATTTGATTATAGTGAATGAATTTGTATCATTTGTATGTTCCAGAAGCTTATTGTGGAATTATTTATCGGCGGGTGAAATTTCTTGAAAGTTGCAAAATTCAACTTATACAGAATATGATCAAATGAGAGAATGCGCGCGCCTAAAATGGAGTGAAGTAATATTCCAACAATAATCAATCACATAGAACACTTTAAATTGAGAAACAATACATGATGATCAAGAAGCGAACAAATTTGAAGATTTGTTCCAATAAACAGCTCACAAAAACCGTAACAGCTCCTCCAGACGTGTTCAGACGTGATTAGTGTCCATACGTGAACAAGCGTATTCATACGTGTACAAATGCGCCCAAGGAATCTATTGAATTGTATAGTAACATGTTCAGTGAAAATTTAACTGAAAAATTTTTTGGATTCGACAGAAATTTATTAAGGAATATAAATTACCATTTTAGATGAATCTTCCATTCTATGGAAATTATTCAAATTATTTTCACGATTTTCATGTGTAGAATTTTGGATTGAAATTTTATTATTTCGCCATTTTGTATTTCTCCTTACACGAAGTACGAATGAAATGAATACTACGATCAATATCATATTCAAAATGACCTTCATGAATTTCTTCTCTGAAAGATATTTCAGACTTACTTTATTTTGCTAAAATAAAAACTAACATGAAAGAATACATTTCTTTTTCATTCTTTGACTAATATGGCTGTTGAAATGAAGTATTATTTTGATAAACTTGTAGTAGGTCTGAAGCTAACAATTGAAGAAGATTTGTTTCATTTTCAAGAATATTGTAAATGTTATTTAAAAAAATGGATTCCTCTAAATTCAATTAGAGATTTTTCCAATTATTCGAATACATAAAGCAATTTTCAAAATTTGTCCACAAGTGTTGCTACTTTAATTAGTTGAAGACTAAGTTTTCCATCAATAACTTTATGAATTTTTAGTATTCATAATCGAATAATCAATGTATCCAGAGTGATGATAGCATGACAGAAAAATAAATCTGAGTTATTGAACATATCACCAAAAATCTATGACATTCCGTGAATTCAGGCCCGAAATAACCTTTTTACAGTGGCTCATCGTATCTACACCCTTCACCCTTTCGTTGTCATAGTTTGAACGCTTTTTATACGCATAAAGAATCAATTCACTGGAAAATAGCTTTTTTTAAATTGAATCAACAAAGCTAGTATCTTCTGGTTTCGCATGTCAATCATTTTGCTATCGTAGAAAAGATCTTGTGTTTTATAGCCTCGCTCTCAGGATTTTAATTTTCATTTGATTACCATCGCGACAAGGTAATAAAAGTGAGAATTTTTCAGCTTGTGAATTTAAATGCGAATGAGTTCATTGACATCAGTTTCCTATTTTGCTATCCAATATATTTGCGTTATGTTTCAGAAGTTGCGGAAATTATTTCGATTGATAAATAAGATATGTACATGTTCTCAACACGAGAAGATTTAAAATATGATGCATAATCAGAAACAATGAATTGAATCGAATGAACAAAAATAAATTCTCTGGTTTCATTTATGACAATAATTTCCTCAAACATAGGAAGAATGATGCAAAACATAAGAATAAATAGAAAGATGAAAGAATAAAAATATCATAGCGTCAGTATTTGATTGTTTGTGTTGTAGAGTTTTTAAGAAAAACATGAGTAAATAATAGTTAGAAATTTCGACAACAACCACGAACATAATCATAATTGAATGCTACTTGAATTGGGTGAACAAATCGTATGTGGGTGACCCTGAAATACACATAATATAGGAAAGTGGTCATATCTATGTCAGTTTACTGAAGGCAGAATTGATATTGATTAAGCTGTTTCAGTCTGCTCAAAAAATTTCATTCTATATAAAATTCGAAATATTCATATTTCCTAAAGTTCCTATAAAATTTATATGGTGAATGCCTGTCGAAGGAGAACTTTTTCCCATTGGACATTAAATTAATTCCATAAGACATTTGTGCAAGTTTCCTCACAGAAAACTAGTTTTGAGAAGGTCCTGTCTTATCCTCTGGAAGGAAAATTGTAACCATATTTCGGAACCAAAAGCCAAACTTCGGTAATAGCAACTAGAATAATATTGGTGTATACCACTTCTTCCCTCTCAATGTAATACGGTAATTGTCAACATGATCACCATCCCCCCGATGAATAAATTTTATTTTTCCCAACACTAAGCTGAGGAATGTGAAGCTTGTTTTTCTTCTTGTAACTGGATTTATTTCAAATTCAATAGTAATCATAATAACCAATATATGTTTTGTTTATGGAACTTCTCCAGAAGGATTGTTTTTGTTATAAGCACTGTACATTACTCTCCTTTTCAGCTTCTTCATTAGTGAAATATCTATCATCTCGCATTGAATTGTCTTATTCTCTCTTTGGAAAATCACAATTCACGCCACAGAAAAGTTTCAAGTTTATAGTTTTTAATTTATTGGTGAAACAAACGACGTTTTTATATTATTCAGCATTCAATTTGGCTGAATATAATTAATCTGAGTTCTGGCATATTTCGTCACCTGTTTCTTCTACGCTGTTTCATATTTCAAGACTATTTCATCACAAATTACTTTATTTCCATCCAGATTCTCTATTTTTTCTAGTATAACATCAAACCCCTACGAGTCTTCAGCAACCCAAGAAATTTATTGCAACTCAATAAATCCAACAACAGCGTCTATCATCCTAATTTTGTATGATGCCATTGCTAGCAGAAAAAATAACACTCAAAGTCACAAAACTGAATGCAAATAAATGAACATACAGTATCCCACTGTTTTTTCTAACTTCAATCAGAGAAAGTGGGTAGTGGGTTCAAAATACGAAGTTGTGTTGCTCAAGTTTTGGCAAAGAAAGAGCAGTGGTCTTCTTTGATTCTCCTAGCAATAATAGGATAATTCGAAAAATAAAATAACATTTCGTTCTCATTCAATGATCTCTCATATAGTTTTTGGTAATATAATCATTTCGAACAACACTTATATCCTATTAGATTTTTCCTGTTGTTCGTTAGTTCTAAAATAGGCGCGAACTCCTGGCACTGCGAATAGTGTTATGGCTTCCTATCTTGGCCGTTGAGAAATTGCAATTTACGACCCTCCGCCTAGCCGTTTTTATTGTTTACTGTCTCATGATGTAGGGTTTCATTTGAATAATCGACCCTTCTTCTCTTCATTATTTACATCTTTGATCAATACCCTTATCAGTACTTGATGGATATTGTATAGCTTCTTATAAGTCATGGGCTCGTGATATCATCAGCATTGTGTTCTTCCCAGCGCTGCTGCCGGAAAACAGCCCCAATTGCATAACACTAAAAATTGTTTCTGAATGTGTTAGTTATGGCATTTAAAGCACTCGAGCCCCGCTCACTACAACGGAATGCGGCAACTTTTCCTTTTCCGTTTCAGTGGAGGTTGAGTTTAGGGTGCTTTCCGATATTATTTATCAAGAATGAGAAGACGCGCCGGTTATTGGAGGCTTTAGGTATTGAAATATTTGATTCAGTGGGTTACATGAATGTCTCTCGAATGCGGATGCAATGAGATTTCATTGAGCAACTTTCAACGGTGTTTGAACACATAATTTTACCCTCACATTGTTCAGGACAAAGCATAGTTTCAGAACTATGGGAAATAGTTCGAGCAAAACGAAATCACGACATTGTATGAGTATATAAATAGCTGGAGTATTCTCGTATTTGCTTACAAGTTCATTTATGATTACTGGAGTGAGCTTTTGTGAGAAAACTATTCGAATGGATATTGAGAATCAGCGATATTTAGTTGATTTCGATAACTAAAAACGTCATCTTCATTTGAAAAATATTCTAGACTAATATTGTGCACGATTTCGCGATCTCATTAGTACAAATTTCCACTGTAACAGGAAGTGGTTGGTAGTTAGGTCCAAAGTGAATGGATCTATTCAACCGTTTACTGCTAACCGCGGAAATTTATTGTGGCTCACACATTTCAAACTTGACCGAATATTTCAGCTTTTCAACGAAGCCGATTATCGTATTTGATGAGCAATCTTTCAGTCAGAAGGCAAGAGTGAAACTTTGTCAAACATTTAAGACTAAATTCGGTCCGCGACAAGGCAGGCGCAGTCAAAGTCTTCCATATGGTGATTTCAGACAATTATGACTTCAAGACAACGTAGCTTATCTCTGCTACAATCTATCAATTGGATGGTAACATTTTTGAACATAATTTGATTACTGCTGCTGGAATTTCTGCAATTCTTGAATCACAAGCTATCAGCAAGTTTGAAAGTGAGCATCTTGATAGATTCACTCTGATTTCAAGAAATTACTGTATCGCCCCGTACTATTACATGCTCAGACACTTAGAAATATGATAACCGTTGACCTGAAACTCAATTTTTGCGAAGTTTTGATATGAAAAACTTGAACAGCACTCATTACCTGATGAGCTGCATGAACAGTCTTACTTGGTTACTATTGATCCTCACCATAAAAAATATCTGTTATTATAACCGAATGTGTTATAAAAGGTAGAAGTGGCACCCTCAGCGTAGAATAAATCCGAATATGTTAGTCAAATAACGCAAACAATGTTGGCGTAAATGAACAGTTTTCTTATTTTTGGCCCACTGAGTTGATGTTCAGGCTCCTATGAATTTTTGTTCAGTTCATTGAAGACTTCCCTAAAGTCGAGTGTCTCATGGTTCGAGGAAAAGGTCCTTTTTATATGTTTGGAGTAAGATTTCCATCAGCTTTCTTAGAGGAGATGAGTCCTATGTTGAATACTTCAACAGTAAGACTTTCTGGATATATTTCTGAAGTTTCTGTATGAATGAACTCATCATTGCGTGTAAATCAGCTTGAGAGAAAAATATGCATTTGTCAATTCATTCGTACTATGTTCTCTGAAACGAATAAATGTGTTTATTGTCAGTCCCAAATGTTTATGCGAAGATTTGATAGGTGTTTCCGTATCACCTATTTTCAAGACAACTTGATTATTGAATGAGTGCGATATATTTTTTTGCCAAATATCATGGCAACAGATTTTTTTGAATTGATTTTCAGAGCATGATCGTTTGATAATTTTTGTAAGGAACCAAGATCGGTGTTGATATAATTAGAAGTATATTGTGTAAATAATAGAGGGCCAAGAATACTACCATGAGGTAATTCACAACACAACTTCATGGAAGTGGATGTATTGCCATTGATTTTTACTATTTTTGATTATTTGTGTAGATACCAGATATATTTTTCATTTAATTTTTCGAATCTGGCAATAGCCATGAATTGTATTATCACCGATCTTGATTCCTTACAAAAATTATCAAACGATCATGCTCCGAACATGAATCCAAAAAAATATGTTGCCATTAAATTTTGCAACGGGAATATATCACACTCACTCAATAATCAAGCCGTCTTGGAAATAGGTAATACGGAAAAACCTATGAAATCTTCGCATAAAAATTTGGGACTGACAATAAACACATTTATTCATTTCAGAGAACATGTTACGAATAAATTGAGGAGTGCATATTCCTCTTAAGCTGATTTACACGCAAAGATAGATTTTGTCAGTGGAGGTAAAAATAATGCTCTGTGACTCCTTGGTACTCTCACACTTTAACCACTGCGATGTATACAGAAAGTGCAAAATTCATGTATATATGGTATACGAAAATTCAGTCGAATATCTATATCGCAAAAGCCTAAACAATTGAAGTGGCTCATCAGAAATTGATGCACAGGACAAACATTCATAATCTGAACATTTGCCGTCAAACACTGCTTACCATTCCTAGACTCACAAAAAGAATATACAGACGTTCTTTTTCTTACAATGTCGCAGTTTATATCAGCGATATTTTCTAACTAAACAGTAAATTTTTAGAATCATCGCTAACGTGATGGAAGAACAGAAGCAATCTTTGCTGCTTTCTGAATCAATTTTTCTTTTTTGTTAATCATATCTTCATTATAAGACATATTTTCAACTGTAATATGTGGTGGAAATGAAACTATTATTATTATTATATTTCTGTGAGTTTCTGAATATTGATTACACAATAAATCATTCCTTGGTGGTTAAAAATGGGGTTGAATGTGATGACCACAAAAGCGTGTATTTGATCAGTGAATTATAACAAAATTTTGATGAACAAATCGGTGTATTGTAATTACAACAAAAAGATAGGTATGTTACCAGATTGAGTTGAACTAGGATAGGTTACTGCTACCAAAAGGAATCACTGTTTGCCTTGAAATGTGTGAAATGTGAAATTGAGTCAGATTGGGTTAGTTATTATTGTCTTCATGTATGTTTTTATGTATAGTATTGTTTTGGCTTTATGGGGGTTCACCTTTTGAAATCAAAGAAACCTCTCGAATCGGATCAAATGTGAAGGGCGAATTACTGAATTTGGCCAGAAATTTTACTGTGTTTTGATGAAATTAAATTCGGTTTATCCAACTCGGAATCGGGAAGAGGAACAGAGGGAGTTTCTGTAGGCCGGAGGAAATATATTTTCTTTGAATTCAGATTTCTTTGGGTGAAAAGGCAAAATTAATTTTAAAAAGTGTTACTCATAAGTTGAATGAATCTATCTGAATGTAATTCTATCAAGTAACATTTTTGGGAGCATTTAGTTATCTGCCTTTCACCTTCGTGTCATTTATGAAGTTTGTTTTCCTTTAACAGGAGTGAAAACACATAAATAGAATGATGAGGTGAAGTTTTATTATTCATGATCATTCATAATTTTTAGTGAAATAAAACATTTGATTTTGATGATCATGTACTATTTCCAATAGTTATTATGAGTCAAAAGTAATATTAGTTTGATTTCAACTACAATTCCGTAAATAAGTTATGTATCTTTCAACAAAAGTGAGAAGCAAGCGCATTGATCATTTCTTTTACATTACTATTCTATTGTTTTTGATGTTTACGATGACTTACTCACTGTGATATTTAACAAAAAAACATCTTGGTTCTTTTCAATTATTCATCAGTCAGTGATATTCTTTATCAGTAAAAAATTCGATGCTTTGGAACATTATTTGTAACATACACATCTTTCCTCAGAAACCAAATATTTGATAGAGATGAACCAGTAATTCTTCAAATTGTAATTACTAAACGTAAAACAACACAACCAGCGAATATGCCATTGAGGAACTCTAAAAATGAACGTTTATTCTAAAACACAGATGTGCATGACTGAATGGAATGCAAAAAATTCTTTTCAGGGTGTCCAGCGGATTTGCTCAAAGAACATTCAAGACCACAGAGCGGTTCACGATTAAGGCAGACTGTTTTGTGCTTTCGCAATTACAGGAAATTATGTTAACACAATAATTGTTGTCAGAAATTGGTGGTGAGAATATTCATTGCTCTTTTGTGAATAATATAGGCAAGTGTCATTCATGTCAAATCAACTGAGATGGAGACATAAAGGAAGTAAATCACAAAGACTACTCACCAGTACGTGGGCATACTTGAAGACTGGCTTTGAATCAAATTATCCAAATGAACAAGTCGTTCAGGCCAGTCTCATCTCACCTACACAGTAGGTTAATGGACTGACACCTATCAGAAACCAAATACTTCCCTGGCTTATACCACGAAGAGCGTTGGATTATATCCGACAGGTGTCAGTGCTGGATTCTTCACAGAAGTAATTCCTGCATATGCAATTGGCGATACAACTTCCGGAATCGATTTTTAATCATTGGAACACACTTGCACTTACCTTTGATTATGAACATTGAATAGCACGGATATCACTGTTCTTCTTCAGTTGGTACTTCAAATATTCGTAATAGGATTAACAAAAATTAAACACAGGAATGTTACACGTAATATATGAAAGATGATTGATTTAAAATTTCATCTCAAAGGAAATCTTTCAATCCCCAGGTGATCTTCTGAAATTCTATGGTGAAAACATTAGTCTCCAATTCTTCATCAGCACCATTTTGAATGTGTTTGGTTATTCGTTTCTTACATGAATATTCATATGTTTCGAAATATTCATGAGCAATCCCGATGGTGTAAAGAGAAGTGTTAAACTGCATGACTGATAAATTATTTATTTCTGAATGCACATTCATAAAATCTAAACTATTTGGCCTCAAATCAATATTTTCAGTTTTTGAAGCTCTCACTTTCATCTGCAAAAGAGGCATTCTGTTACTTTCTAATTATTCAATTCATGTTGAAGGCACCAGGCTTGTTAACTCTGAAACCATCAGTGACTTCTAAATGAAGTCTCTTCTTTATTGTTTCAATTGAAGTACTATATCTTCCAGTAGTAATGATTCCAGTTTAGCATGGGCAAACGTTGTACATCTCTCAGCTACTTGACACAGAAAATGATTTCGTCGATTAGTAATGACCCTGTGTGCCTCAGTGCCTCAGGGCATTATTTCAAGTCTTTTGCATTTTTATCATTCCATTGATCATTTTCTACTCGTTGATTCAATATGTGCATCTACAGTTTCATTATTTGTTGATAATGTTGAGTTTTTCAACTGACAATGACCAATTCTGATCTACACCTGAAGATGGACTACCATTCTTGATGAGCAGCTATTGAAGTCTCAAATAGCAATGGAGTATACCAGGTTAGAATTCAAACAGATTTTGAGTTCAGTGAACACCTGTTAACTATCACTATGTACCCAAATAAAGTAATTCATGGTCATTCACAAATAATAAAACACCAGTATCAGGCAAATGAACCACATGCAATGTTTGAGTACGTTATTGTATGCTTCTGGCTGGAGGTTTTGTGAATGCAGCAAGGTGGGAAGCCTTTCAAATATTAATGATTTTATTTCAATCCCATTCGAGTACCTACCTGCTAGTTTCATCAGTGAGGTTTGAAATATCGATTTGGTATATGTTTGAAAATACATAACTGTTCAAAAAGTAACACTTCATTGTGGGATTTTCACTAAAAATTTTTACAAAAACGCAACACGTGTTTCGTCATACAATGACGTGTCTTTACTCCCGACACGCCCAAAGAAGCCATTGTATGGCGAAACACGTGTTGCGTTTTTGTAAAACTCTTCAGTGAAAATCACACAATGAAGTGTTATTTTTTGAATACGTTATGAGTTTTCATCAAATATCGGCCAATTCCATCATATAATACATAACTGAGTTACTACTGCGAACTCTGAGTACCAAGGAGGTTCTTTCTTCAAAAGAACTCAGAACAAGAAAAAACAAGATGAAATTAGGTTTTCTCTATTCGAGATAAACAATATTTTTGTCGATACGGAGAGGATTTTTTTTGATAGTGGAGATACGACGAAAGGGGGAATTTTTTGCTTCGTCTCGATACTTTGTAATTTTTTCGGCAAAAACATGAATGTAAAATTGTACGTTGACAATTGACTATCCATAATCAGTTCCAGCTTGATTCATTTTGTAATAAACTTCAAGGACTTGCGCATTATTACCTCTCAGAGGTATTTGTGAAGATGAATATGAGGAATGAAAATAAAAATAATAAATCATACTCCTCAACTCTAATCGCTCCTATATATAGAAATTCACGTTGTCAATTAACTATATTCTGTTTTGCAAATTGAGTAAGTCACATCTAAAGTATCATTATTGGTTTTTCTGTCTTGTGAAATGTTAAAGAATCACTTAATTCATGTTAATTTTCAATACCAGACATTTAAATCTGAGTAATTATTCAAATTGATTCATTGTTAATTGGACGTTTAACAAAATATTTTCATTCGACTGGGATGAATGACAATGCTGTTTCAATGGTTTAAGAGCCCGAAGGAAGCAACCAGTAAAACCTCTTTACTGACATAGATAAATTGGCATCGTTCGGCAAATACCATCTTTTAATCACGCTGCACTGTGGAAATTCGTGGAAAGCAGATGACTTTTCTTCCGTTGACAAATACGGAGAGATTTTTACAAATCGAATAAGGGCTATTTAATATTTCTACACTGAAACAGAAGTATGTTCATAGATACATATTTCAATTTTGAAATAGGTAAGTAAGACAACACAACCCAAAAATGCAACCTAAGCCTTCAAAATGATCCACTGCATTGAAGAACCCAACGCAATTGCAATCTTTCTTTGACTCGTGTCGCATCAGTTTATAGGCCCCCTCGAATTTATTTTGTCGTGTAAAAGTAACAAACCTTTTCGATTTGATAAGGAATAATGTCCTATTCGTCTGGGTAGTTTCTCAATTACAACATTATAGGAGCAATATTTTCAACATCAAAATAGATATAATCATATGTCACTTTGGACTCTTTTCTAGACTTATAGCAGAAAACAAATATGTAGTGAATCATTTTGTTAAATCTCAAAGAGATGATATAATAATAATAATGTTTATTTTTCAAAAATTACAATATTGAATACAGAATGTTTATATTGGTAGTGCTTGAGATTGCTCCTTGTGCGTGATATAGCTTCTAGAAATGATGAAAAAATGACAAAAAACATTCATGTAGCACATAACATAATATTTGAAATTTCACAATGATGGTTATCAGTTTCATGCAAGATATTACATGAGATAAAATATCACAGTCGAGTTAGTAAAAACGTCACATCCAGATCAAGTGAATAACACGATCGGTTTGAAATCTCAGTGAACATAATATACATACATCACATTACAAATTATCTAAGCATCACCAATAGATGGTTAACAGTTTTATGCAAGGTATCACATGGGATGAATATCACAGTCGGTAAAAAGTCACACCTAGAGTCTCATTAGAGATATATATCACTGTCTTTTGAATAGGACAAACAATTTGTTGAAACTAACAAATTATAACAGGTATGAATTTTTGCAGTTGTAAAATGATTTTTTGGAATATATCCCTGTCATAACTATTTAGCCAATTTTTTACTCGTTACGTAGTTTTGACTAGTTTTTATGGTTTTAGGCAGTAAATCCGAAGTTTTTGGACCCAGATAGCTACAGTGCCTCTGTTCCACTGTTTTGATACATTTCGGAACCACAACACTATGTTTCTGCTTCCTAGTATTGTATGGGTGATCTGAGTGTTATTTTAATTTCATTTTTGAATATTTTCTGCAACATTTTTTAGCAATAGATTTGTCTAACATCAAAAATGGCTCTTTCTTTGTATGAATCATCACTTGAATACATCTTTCCTTTGCCCAAGATGATTTTGAGAATTTTTCTTTGTACAATATTGAGGCAATTAAAGCGTGTATCATTTATTCCTCCCCATCCTATTATGCCGTATGGAAGTTGGGACTGAACTAAACTATAATATACAGTTGTCAAATGTGTGATATCAAGGTATTCTTTCAAGAGTTTGGATCTTCATATGAATCTTCGAAATTTATTTGTGATAAACGATAAATCCCATTTCAAATTTTATACCAAGGTATTTAATGGAGCTGGCTTCTGGAATTGATATATTCTGGTTTATTTTCAATGGCCCCATTTTCGGCAAGTTGTTGGTATAGGAGGTTAAGGGTAAGTATTTGGTCTTTTCCGCATTCAAAGTTAGTTTATTCTATTGAAACCATTTATTAATATTGTTGAAATCTTTTTCCGCCTTCGCTTCCAGTGTTGCCATGTATCATCACTATAAAATACTGCTGTATCATCTGCAAAGCTCAGAATAGTTCCTTCAGAGGTCATTTTCAATAGGCTGTCTATATAGATGGTAAACAGAAGAGGGCCCAAGACCGTACCTTGGGGAATCCCGTAGGTAATCGTCCTTGGTATACTTACTGCACATCAATATCGACTACTTGTTTTTGGTTTGAGAGATACCATTTCAATAGATCATGCGGCTTACCCTGCATGACAATTTATTCTAGTTTCTCAAGAAGCCTTGTATGATAAACAGTGTCAAAGGCTTTGGGAAGGTCAATAAAAATGCAAAGTGACAGTTTGGAAATGTCGAGTGATTTGTAGATATGAGTCGTCAGTTCCAGTATTGCGTCTTGTGTAGATTTTCCTTCTCTGAATCCGTACTGTTGTTGGAACAGGATATTAGGTATGTTTTTTCATGAAGTGTGCCATTCCTTCTTTCATTATTTTTTCAAAAATTTTTCCTATAGGTGATATCAGAGAAATAGGTCTATAATTTGGAATTTGTTGTTCATTAGCACTCTTGAAAAGCGGTTTGATAACACCCGTTTTCAAAATATTTGGAAAGAGTCCGTTTTCGAAGCAACTATCAATTCAACATTTCTGTAGTGGAACCGTCGTGTCCAGGATTTTTTTAAGTTTCAGTTTTTGTATTATTCCTACTGTTTTCGATGAAAGCTCGCGAGGTAACAATTGCAAACGACTTCGCACTGATAATATTATTATATTTAAATCAATTCACGCAAAACATTATTGAATCATAAACACAAACTTTTTTCTTGAATTACTCCGTTCATTCGTGAAAACCGTATGAAAATCAATATGGTAGTTTTTGAGTTTTTCGGATTCAGACAGACCCGCAGGAAGGACTTGTAGTATTAACTATGGATATGGTGAACCTTATTGTTTTGTTTTGGTTCTCTGCTTATCTTTCAGATGAATAATACGCATTATTCAATAATTTATCAAACTCAAAGATTTTCTATTTAGAGAGATTCACAACGAATTAATGGAATTCACTGATAACGTTTGATTTACCAAGGATTCGGCTCATTCGTGATATACTCGTACAGAAAGGCATATTATTGAAAACACAGGATGTTCATTAGTCTCTACCCTGAAGCAATGAAACTTTTCCATTGACAAGTCACAAACGAAAGCAGAGTCGTGGACACAACAATGAAATACAATTTTTGTAAGCCATACATAGTGTGATTTTTCACGTTCTTTGAATTTTTTATTCATTAGTATAAATGGGAGAAATTGTGTTTGAAATGATAAATTCATCATTGAAACTTCAGTAAGTTTATTATTTTCATTTATTCTGACAGAAGTCATTTATTCATGAGAAAATAAATATTTCGAAATGAAATTATGGAATATTCATCTCTTTCAACTACCTACACCATAGGTTCTGGTTAATGGAAATCAACTACTTCACCGGCTAATACCACCATGGATACTGAATGCTAGATGAAAATCCATAACGTATACATTCAAAAGATACTTTATTGTGAAAATTCCACTGGAAAATTCACAAAACTGCAATCCGTGTTTCGCTATACGATGGATTCCTCAGGTGTGTTCATTAGTATGAACACACACATTGTGAAATGATGTGTAAATGAACAGGACACACAGGTCTGCGATGAAAAAATTGTAGGATATTCAACTAGTGATTTTAACAGTATTTTATGTGTAGATTACGGAAAATATAGATAAGTCACAGATTTCATCTGAAATTTTCTAATTGAATGGGTTTTTAGGTTCGGTATAGGTTCGATATTTCTGTATTATATAGCCTATATAAGCGGTAAATTGAGTCTGAATTATAGAGCTTTCATGATAAGCAAGTTACTACATAATGTGAGTGTATATCTAAGATAAAATACGGTTTTGATCTATTTATTTGTTCAGTGCAAGATTTCAATTTAAAAAACAGAAAGGGTATTTCATACCCTACCAACATACGTTCAGCTGTTCGCCCTATTCCTCATGGACCTAACTTGCCTATTCCTTCACCTCCGGATACCTTGTGACGATTTAGACGCAAAAACACATAGTAGTAGTAGTAGCGACAGTGATGACAGCTACGATCCAGGTACCAATGATCCTGAACTTTTCTCTCAATCAGACTTGAACGATTTAGTACGAGATCTGAGCCTACCAAAGGATTTAGCAGAAGTTTTAGGGTCTAAACTTAAAGAAAGACATATGTTAGCCTCCGGTGTTTCATTTTCAAGGTAGCGATTTAGAGAAAGGGAATTTGTCCTTATTTTTACACAAGCATAATCAAAATATTTAAAAATGCACAAAATGAGATTCCAGTGAACGATCTCATTCTGTTTTCATCAAACCAGTTTATGCATCAATAGTAGTATATTTACTGTTTTTAAAGATTATTAATCATTATTTGTTTTGAATGAGTTCCTTGAATACAAATACTTTGTTAATTGAATAGAACTGGCCGATACTTGATGAATATCCATATTGAAACTAATTAATACAATGAGCGTCAATGCTATTAACGCTTGAGGAAGCTATTGTATAGCGAAACACGTGTCGCGGTTTTTATAAAACCCTTTATAGTGAAAAATCATACAATAAACTGTATTATTGTATCAATGAGTTCAAATACTTTGTATTACGGAAGATCCCAAAAATTCGAATAATCAGTTAATGGATTAAATATAATCACTATTCGTTATATAAGAGCCAAATAACAAAAAGCTTTCATTGCAAATGAAAATTCGTCCCTTCAATTTTGGTAGCATGTGCCACCAAAATGATCTCCCTCTTTTGGCATAATCAACTGATGGTAACAGGAATACCTCATCTCCTATTTCATCTAGTTTTATTTGTTTTCTTCTTCGATTTCATTTCAGCGTCCAGTTTCAGTACAATACCATGTAAGACAATAATTGAATCGATTTCCTGGCACGCCAAATTACTCTCACCTTATATTTTGTTCCATAACTGAATTATAAGGGATAATAAAACATTTTTAATGAATTATGATAAAACTCATCTCACGGTAAATGCAGATTAAATGGGAAATAAATCTGCAACGCTATGGATACAGAAATATTATTCGGGCTCAATTTCAAATTGACAACACCAAACGATTGCTCTATCAGTATTAAAGAATCATAAATTTTGTCAACTGCTGCTGGCTGGCTGTTAAATATTGGTATTTACTAGATACATAAAAGCGTTTCGAGTCGGAAAAATTGCAATAATGTTAGTCATGTGTCAGCTTTTATCGAATTCTTTCGATTTCGTGTCGAAACCTGAAAATAACAGGCACATAAATGATTCCATCGGAAAGCTTTTCTTTACTTCCGTTCAAACTACAAACTATGTGTGAATATTTTTATCCCACATTTATTGATTGGTATTTTTTGAACTTCTGATTTGGTGTTGGGATAGAACTCCATTAATATTCTGATTTGTTGTTTGATTTCTGTTCATTATTTCAATTTCTGAAACGATTTTCTCATTTAGAAGATTTTGGAATAATAACGAATGTCTACCTGAAAACTTCTTTTTCTTATTGGAAAAATGCATGGTGTCATTTGTATACCATATTTTTTCTGTATAACATTTTGAAACATAATTTATGGGCACAAGTCAAGATTAATGAACCAATAAATAAAAATACAAATCCATTATTATACTCGATAATTATACAGAAAGTTCCCGTTTTTAGCTGTAAGGTATGTATCTGAAGCTATGAAGGCTGGCAGTTTCGCTCTTTAAAAAATTCAAGAACTTTTTATTTCTGATTGATTCAGCCGTTAATCAAAATCCATAGTAACTTCATAAACTACACCTCACGACTTGATCTCCACAAACTTCATTTTAAAAAAATATCACATGTGTTAGCGAAACATGTGATATTTTGAAAAATGAAGTTTCTGAAGACCAAATCGTTAGGTGTAGTTTATGAAAATTCAAGAACAGTTTAGAACATTCTAACTAAAGTATAGGATAGTATTCCAGACTATTACGAAACATTCCGAAATGTCGTGGAATGTTCTAGAATAGTCTGGAACATTCAGAAACATCACAGATCATTGTGAAATGATCAAGGTAGTTATATGGTATGGTCATCGTCCATAGATATTATTCTATGGACGATGGTATGGTGTAGCCCGAGTGGAATATCCGTTCGTCTTTGACACTATCACAACGATTCGACAAGATCCCATTTGACATATTCATGTACTCTGCTATGTAGCTGAATTTGAAACTGAAGTCGTTCTTGTCGATGCTTGTCTATACGTTACCATAGGCTGTAGTTGGGGCGTAGAAAGGTATGATTTGTCGACGGTGTGCCGGTGTTTATATATTCTTTTTATATTGTGTCGTATTAGAACTCTTCCTGTTTCATATGAAACCCCTCTAACGTATGGCATGATGGCTTTTGTTTTCTTTGTGTTTGTTTACTTCTTGTTTTCCTCCTTTCATCGGTGTGTTGCTTTGTGAATTGTATGCTTTTTATATCCATTCTGCGGAAGACCTTTTTAAACATCTTCCGTTTCTTGATATTTTGTTTCTCCGTCTGTTAGGCGTTCAGATCTGGATATAAGGATGATGGCTACCGCTTGTATTTGTGTAGAATGATGATTTGACTCCGCGTTCAGGTATCTGTAAGTGTAAGTTGATTTCCTGTAGAATGTGTGCTCAATTTCTCCGTTGAGTTTTATTTCTCTCCGGAAAAAGATAAAAAAGTATTTCGGAGAGGTGCATATGACATGTTCAAGTACAGGTGAGAACACGTCACCTTTGCCTCTCATGTGAACCTACAATTTAATAGGTACGTGTGGAAGATACCCGACGGAAAAATAATAATTAACCCAGCTGATGCCGCGCAGAAATCTGAAGTGGAACCATCAGGCACCTGTGCATCGTCTTCCATTTGGAAAATTTGTCGCAAGTAATTTTATAACCGCTGTTAACACAATTTTTTTTATTGAACTCGATTCATGCTGTTATGGGTAGGTCTAGGAATTCTGTATGTCCGTATGAGATGGTAGTAAGGTAGTAAGACCGTGTAAGGGTAGTATTTGCTGACCAGTCAGGATAGGGGAACTGTAATTGTTTGGGAATGTAGCAAGCGTGAATCTGTACTATTATGAAACTATATTCCCATCATTTTAAAAGTTATTACTGTCGTCTTCTGGAAAAACTACAAGATATTCAAATAATAATTTTGAATTTGGTAAGAGCTGAGAAAAGTACTCAGAATGTCTTTGAGGTTGAGACGCCAATTCATAATAAATTATTGAGAACGAACAACAAATTAAAATTATGTGTACATACATAAGTAACAAAACTGTAAAATAAGTCCAATATGTGTAACTCACACGAAGTGTCAGAAAGCGATAAAACCGTTATTATTTAAAAATAATTTTTTTAATTTTGGGTAAAATGACCGGTATATGTATTCAAAAAGTGTTTTTATTAATTTGAGGATGTATGGTAACAGAAATGAAATGACAATTGAAACACTTTATGTACTTGCGACCCTGATGCCAACTTTCATCCTAACCAGGATTGCCAATTTTGTTTCATAATGTAAATTTTTTATTTCGGAATCATGACGGAAATTGTACATTGTTGTCTTGTCAAATTTGTTATTGAATTTTTGGAAATTTCTTATCTCATCTTTCTTATCTATTAGTAAAAGGTGAAAATACCTCTCTGCTGTATTTTTTTTTTTGATAAAATTGTTGTTTCTTGAAAATTCATACTGTGTCCTAAAACGTTGACATGTTCGCTATAGGCGCATTTTTGTGGTGCTAATCTGCAGTTACTTTTATTGAAAATTAAATGATTTTTCAATGAACGTGATGTTTGACCAATATATATTTTATGTAGACATTGTATAGAGTATAATATATGAAATTGAAAATTAATGAGAGTTTTATTTTTTACTTCAGTGAAAATTGAATTTACGGAAAGGAGTGTTCTGTTTGTGATTTTTATATTGTTATTATATTTATTGAAAATTCGTACAAGTTTTGGTGTGATATCAGAAATGTACGGTAATGAGAAGAATTGTGTCAGAATTGAAATCGAATACAGTTGATACGATTCCAATTTTGCCACAATCCCAATTCTATGAACAATCTCTCAGACTCATTGTTTCATCTGAGAGGATTTTATTTCAATGATATTTGTGATCTTCTTTGGAAATCCACATCGCTGAGAGAAGGTAATGAAGGAAACAGTATGTAGACGTGGGATGAATTAGTCCCATTCGTAAAAATATTGGAATTTGTGACATTATGATGATTGAGAATATTAGAATTAGAGGCAACATCAACAGTAGACGTGCTTAATAAGAACTTTTTCAGAAGAGTATCAGGATAGGAATTGTTAATAAGCAAATCGTATAGAATATTTTGATCCTCAATATGAGAAGAAGAATCGAAAATATTCGGAATTCGATTTTCTGTCTCTTTAATTGTATTACTATTCGTTGAGTATCCGTGGTGCAATCAATAATTGAGAAATATACGTGTCCTGAACTTAGTGTCAGTTCCAATGGTAAATTTTATATATGGGTCATAACTATTGAAACTATCCGTTATATATATACTCCTTAGGTAAGGCAAAAATGATATCATCAACATATTTCTCCATTAATAAAATGTTAGAAGGTGAAACATGTGAGACCAAATCTAGCAGATGATCATAAGCAGTTTTTTCACCGAAAAAAAAAAATGCATTGATACATAAAAAAGTGAAAATTTCAATTTTTTCCAAATTGACAGAGATTCTTCCGTAAAATCGACAAATTTTGATTTCTTGAGCATATTGTATTACGTTCGGTTAGGTTCTCCCCATTAGACTATAAGTTACATTGAAAATTTATGTAATTTTTCTCTCAGGTTGCGCAGTTCGTTTGATGATTACTTTGTGCCCTTCAGCATATCTGTTCATTTATCAGTGGGAAGTTTTGAAAACCTTAGGAATCTATTGGTGTGAAATTATTGCTAGTTGACATTTTGTCACCCTGTATATTTTTCAGAAATGATAAAGTTGAGTGAGGGCGGAAATGATATTGAAAAGTCTTTGGTAACAAAACAAGTGCCATGTTCTTAGAAATATTGAAAATGCAGCTAGACGTTTTTGAATCTAGAACGTCATCATTCATACATTGATTTGCCGAAATGTACTATACCGATTTTTGTAAACAGACAACTCGAAATATTTGACAGGCGTGCACTCTTCAAACCGATACGTTTTCATTATGGTCACTTCTGTTTCATAGCTATGAAAGAGCAGCTACCAATTGGACTCCCCAGTTCAATCAAACTCAACCAGAGATGATAGGCACATTATGACACACATTGTAGTATTGTAAAATTGCTTTCCTTCTGAAACTTGAAATATAGTTACATAGATTGAACAAAGAAATTTCGCTATACAGATTGCATTTCACAATCGTTAGTAGAGATGTAATCAGATTAATTAATTACCTACATGTTTAGGTGGAGTGCCGGCATCAGTTATTGAATTGGACCCTGCAGAAATATCATTGTACCAATTCCATAACAATACCTTGATGTTCACACTGATAACTTCACTAGAGAAGCGTTTCGCAACACAGTAGCTTCCTCAGTCGAACTGGTATTTTTTACTTTTCTACAATGCATTTCATATAACTGTGAATTCAAAACAGTTGATAATGGGAATTCTCGAGAATACCATATCAATTCTCGCAACTAAATGAAATACAAACAAGTGATTATTGATGTATATTTTCCGTAATTTTATGAAAATAAGTTCAGTTAATTCTTGTCAGTCGTACAATAGAGAATTCGATCATTTTCGTTCACTCATTTCCAGAAATTTTAGCTGGTTTAATTTTTGTCCTACGACATTCTACACGAAGGAAATTAAAGTCCTGTGACATATTACATAAAAAATAAAGAATAAGAATTGAACCTACTGGACTTCCTGCAAACAAACGAAAACAATCAAATTCTATATTAATCGATCACAATTATTGAACTCATTCTCATAAAATTCCAGAATTTTTATTGAAACCTAACTGTTTAACCAGAATTCTCAGTTGTTTCGTTGGTTAGGATATGTTAATTCATGACTAAGGAACTTCATGACTGAGGAACTTCATGACTGAGGAACTTCATGACTGAGGAAGTAACTGTGTTATTCTATACATTGACGCTGTTCATTTTTTCTAAAATTTTTTGCCTCTTCTTTACTCATAGAGTATGGTGTCACCAAGCGATTTTCGGCCAATTTTCTCTACAAATTCAAATTGAACCAACCATTTGAAAAACACCCAGACATTTAACAATTATAGTGTTAATAAACGCACTATTTGACGTTAATTTGCGATATTCCGTTCTAGAGATTTTAGCCTCGAACGTGAGTTCCGAAGTGGTCGATCTACAGTTATCCATGCTTAGGATTTGAGAACCCTGGTGGAGGTTGACCCATCACAAACCGGAAGTGGGATGGCGGAAGAATTGGAAGTCAGCTCGCAGGCGGTTTTTGATGGTTTGAAACGTAGGTATTGGAGAGGCCGAAAAGCTCTAAAAGTAGGTGCCCCACAACTTGAACGATAGACAGGAATTGTCACGTTTTGCTTTCTGTTCTTCTTTTGTTTTGCGCAACCAAAACGATTCTTATTCGGATCGGATCGTCACATGTGACGAAAAGTGGATCCTGGAGAACAGCAGACGTTCAGGACAGTTGTTGGACACCGATGAGCCACCCAGGCTCTTCCCAAAGGCAAAAACCCACCAAAAAAGACCATGGCTACTGTCTGTACGGTGGTCAGCGGCTGGTGTGATTCACTGTAACTTTCTGCAACAGGGCCAAACTATCACAGCAAAGTCCCAATTCGACAAAATTGATGAAATGTACCAAAAATTGCGTCAGCATCAGTTGACACTGGCCAACAGAAGAGGTCCAATCCTGCTCCGTGACAACGCCCGTCCACACGTTTCACAAATCACCGTCCAAAAATTAAACAAGTTGAGCGTCTAAGTTCTGTCTCTCTCATCATACACCCCAGATCTTTCGCTAACCGACTACTATCTTCTCAAATACTTCGATAACTTTCTGATTGATAGAACCTTCGCCAATTAGGACCAGACAAAAACGCCCTTCGTCGACTTCATCGAACCCCGAACACCCAATTTTTATGCTGACGGAATTATTCGACTTCTGTTACGTTGAATTACGTTGAATGGCGCTCATTTGGATTGAATTCAATAATTATTCATTGAGATATCACAGTTTGTAGTAATAAAAACGGATAAAATTTTTGAAACAACGTGATACAACATAGCTCATGTTGAAAGGTAAACCTAAAACCTCTGGAATGTATCCAGAACGAGCACTTTTTTTAACTCAAGAGCTGCAATACTCTTCTCGTGAACAGTTTAATTCATCTCTTGAAAACAACTAACTTGGTTTGTTGAGCGCGCGTCGAGAAGAGAATTGCAGTTCTGTGCTTTTTTGGATAACTCATGCTATTTTCTGATGATGCAGCTGTCTAGAAGTGAAAGAAATTATAACTACTTTCAAATTTGTCCATTACGAACAAATATACTGAAAATCTAACACACTTCCTTTAGATGAGTTTTGAATTTTTCAAGATTTTCTGGAAGGAAAAAAAGTCCATATACACCGGGATTGAAAGCTTATGAGTCGGATGTTTACACCCACAAAATAAATCATTAATATGTAATCTTGTCGAGTTTTACTGTGAATGATTATTATTGCAAACGAGTTGATGGCATATATTTCAATTTTAATCATCATGATTGATGGATGAATTATTTTAATTTTTAATCACTGGATATAATCGTGTATTCATTCTCAATTTCCAATAATCGTAAAAGATTAGTTCGCACGGGAGCTCTTCGGCAGATTGATGACGATTTATGAATCTACACAACTTCTCAAACCCACATAAAAGACTTTGGCATTCATTGAATCTCGTCAAAACATTGGAATTGAAAATGAAGATACGCGGACGAACTGTGTATATCCTTGTGTTGTGTATAATTAGCGATCCGCTCCGGTATGGCACGGGTGCAAAATTGAGCTGTAATTTTATTGTAAAACATAGTTCAAGTACAGAGCTTCTCATACCTTTCCTAACTTCTGAACGAAACATCGGATCAAATGGGAATTCACATATGCATAATCAACATTCATTGGTCCAATGCTATGAATTTCACGTTGAAAAGTGAGACCTCGTTAAACCTTAGATGGCACAAGTTTGTACGTGTTGGAATGTTGGTTATCGAAATCACATCGTATTCACAAATTATGACAAAATTACTTTTGAAAAATTAATTATATACTTATCTTTCTGTAGATGGTTAACATTCTCAAATATCATCCATTTTCGTTCTCAAAACCCAAACAATTCACTTGCGAAGAACACCTCATTCGAACAGTATTTTTTCTTTGAATGAATGAATTTTTTTGGTCATGAGGAAGGAAAAGGAAAATTTTCCAAATTATCATCCATCTGAAGAAAGGTGAGTTATTAATTTGTAGGCAAAATTTATTAATACGACAAGTTACCGAGTTATTGAATTCTATTATTTTGATTTATTCTACACAGTGAATTTTTGGGGTGAGATACTCTCGTCTGACACAGTGTCATCTAGAACCAGTTCCTTTACCGGTGACACTTTACCCGGCAGGGTTATTCTAACGCCCCCATGTAACTCGATGATAGCTTTCTACAGGTGGAAGGAATTTTAAAATTGGTTGAGTGCTTTTTGAGTTTATCCATTACAAACTAAGTTTTCCTCTTTGTTATGTTAGTTAGGACAGCATTTCTGTAAAATTTCTGTAGCTTCACTGTGAAACCTGTTCTGGAGGGGTAGAAACCAGATTTTCATACGCTCTCAAACAAATTTTCCTAAATGAGGAAAAACCGTCAAGTTTAACTTTCTCCCATTGTCAAGAAAACCATAACCTTCTCTGCTCTGTATTTTAATCAACTGGATGAAGGGAACGGCAAAAGGTTGAACGACCACTAAAATTGTATTCATCTCAATAAGCTGTTCTCACAAGAATTTACAATACTATGTGCGGTCTTCCCCAAACAATATTGAACAATATGGATCGATAAGTCAATATGCAAGAACTTTTGTACCAGATTTATTAATTTATGTATTGGAATTTGCGGTATTTCCTAAAAATTCATTTTTCCTTCGATTATTACGAAACAGGAATTTGTCTTGAGAAAGTTCTTTTTGCTTTCGCAAAAGATCGACGTTTACTGAAGGATTGTTGTGATATTTGCCATCGTTCCTTTTCACAAAGAATATTTGGAACACTTATTTTATTGAGATATGAGATGAAATAATGCTGAGATTGATGGATCGAAAACTTTTTTCACTCTACAGAATATATTACATTTAATATTGAGTTTGAATTTCTGTAAATGTTACAAATAGGATTTATTTTTTCATTATTTGCCTAATCGAAATTTGACAATTGATAAAAGCGAGAACATGTTAAAGAACCAGATTAAATGTACTCATAATGGCCTAAAGTCACAGCATACAGACCGGTCAAGAGTATTAATTTTGTTCAAGAATAGAAGGCCTCCATTTCGTGAGTCGTTTTAAGGAAAAAAGTTTTTATGAACATATGTCCGGAGATGCTTCGTTTCTGAGATACAGGGCGTTGAAGTTTGAAACAAACGGTATTTATGAAATATCATAAATATCCTTACACCGATTTGATTCAAATTTGCTACAGTTATTCGAAGTAATGGGGCGCTTATTCAGCTCGAACTGAATTGAAATTATTGGGCCCAGTGGCGTCTCAGTGGGCACCAAAGTCTACAATATTGAGAAAAAAAAGAACGATTCTGAATTTTTTGTATTTTTTATTTTTTTAGATTGAACAACTGAAAATCTAACTTTTTATTGCTTGTGTTTTATTCATATCAAGCTTCGTTTTCGAGTAAAAAATTATTTCTAAAACCTATCAATGGAAAACATAAAATAAAAACTAAAAGTTAATAATAAACAATTTCGACCTTGAAGTGAATGAGCAAAATGTCCACCTTCTGATAAAATACACGACTGCATTGATTGTCTGATACGTTCAAAAATACCTGGAGTATTCCTTATGACATTGCAGTTGTCAACTATTCGATTCTTCAAGTCATTCTCATCTAGTACAGGAGTTTCATGATCAAGAGCCTTCAGATGGCCCAAAGAATAGAAATCTAGATGATTCATATCAGGACTTTGAGCTGGCCAATTTTGAGGTCCTGTACGTCCAATTCAGCGATTGGAGTAGGTGATGTCGAGATGCTGACGAGCAAGAACACTAAAATGAGCCAGTATTGTCGTGCATAAACCACATGTTGCCTCTCACAAGTACCGGCACTTCTAATAAAATAGGTAAATGATCTCTAGGCCAATTGGGTAGTTATCAGCTTTCAGCGACAATTGTTGCTGAAAATGACTTTCTCAAATAACGTGGGGATTTTTGTCGGCCCGAAAATGATCATTGTGAAAGTTCATAATAGCATCTCGTGAAAAATTTGCTTTGTCTGTGAATGAAATATTTGGTAAAAAATCATTATTGTGTGCCATCGAATGAATCAACCACCTGCGAACCTCGAGACAGTAGAGCTTGAACCCGCTGTATGTGATGTGGACATAGAAGGCTCTTTTCAGAACTGTCCATATGGTTTTTGGACTGGCTTTCAGCTGTAGTGCAATATTCCTGGTACTATTTGAAGGATCTTCGTCTATAGCGTCAACTATAGCTTCTCCTAGTTCAGGCTTTGTTACAGTTTCTGGTATTCCACTACTAGAATTTTCATTGAAACTTCCAGTGTCTAAATGTTTCAGCACATGGAATTATTCTGCCGAGATATCTGTCCTGGTTAATTATCTGTGCTTCTTTCGCATTTCCGTTTGCTAATACATCAATGAAGTGCATGTCAGCCATTTCAGCGTTAGCGAAATTATTCATGATGGAATCACTGCTAATTGACAACTCTGACTTTCCAGATATGACAACACAATCACTGTCAGCTAGTCTCCAAAGCAGGTGTTCATGATATGCAAAGTGGCTTCAATTTTTTCTCTCGAAAACAAAGCTAGATAAAGGAAACACAGCGATGATAAAGTTGTATTTCCAGTAGCTCAATATGAAAAAATGAAATACTGCAACAAGAAGTCAGTGGCGTACTCTTTTTTTCCAATATTATTGGCTGTGGTGCCCACTGAGACTCCACTGGACCCAATAATTCCAATCTAGTTCGGGCTTAATGAGCGCCTCATTACTTCAAATAACTTTAGCAAATTTCAACCAAATCAGTGTAAGGATATTTATGATATTCCATAAATACCGTTTTTTTTTTAACTTTAACGCCCTGTATCTTAGAAACGAAACAACTCCGGACATACGTTTATGAGAACTTTTTTCCTTATAACGGCCTAACGAATCCCCCTCTGAAGTTTCATACTGTGACTAGGAACACCCTGTATAAGCGGAGAAAGTCGAACAGAGCTGTAGCTGGATGTGAAAGAAACATGTTCATCGATAAATGCAGGACTCGATACAGTATAGGTGTAACCTCTCTATGGCCTGGATCGAATACCGCAAGACATTTGATACAACATCGCATGAGCTCATCTTGCATTAGCTCAGATGACTTACGATACTCGACAAAATAATGAGTTGCCTTGAACAACTGATATTACTCTGGCAATTCTCTTACTCTAGATTCTAAGCAAAGTGGGTCACTTTCAGAAGGGGTGTATTTCAAAACAATCACCGTAGCCCCCTTCTGTCTAAATCTCATTGCCATTATCTGATGCGCTCAGAAATATTCGAAACAAGTGTGGCACCCGCGGAAATCGATGGCATATATGGTCACTCATTTGTTTTATGTCCTTAAATTTCATGCCTCTGGAGAAGAAGATCCCCATCTGTGCTTGAGAAAAAGTGCACGCATGCTTTCAGTGTGGAAATCGAGATAGAAAAATATGCAATGGTCCATCTCAATGAAGGTTACAGGAATTTCGAAAAGGATGTGCAGCTCGTAGGTGTAATCTCCTGTGCCATCAGGATGCCTATATCCACTTCGGGGTAGAGCAATGCCAGTCAGAAGAAGTAACCTCTGTAAAGAACTCCGTAGCAAGAACAGCAGATCTCTTTGAAGTATTTCACAATCATTTCAGTCAGTTTTTGAGCTAAACAACTTCAAATTATCTTCAAACAAAAAATGTAGAGAATGCACTACGAGAGATGAATTATTAATGGATGTGAGGAACGAATTGAAATCAAAATTGAATCCTTGGAGGACACCTGAGGTAGCTAGATGACTGGAAGTATGACATCCATATTCAACATGCGATATTGTATCAAGTGAACGAGATTTAATGCATTCAACTAGAGAACCTGATAATCCGAATGCTTTGAGTTTGAGTAATAGTAGATAATAATCAATTGTATCAAATGCTTTCCGAATGTCAGCGTATTGAGCTCAGAAATCATTTGAGTTGCGCATGCTGAAATAGTTTCAATTGATCTTTTGGTCATAAAAACAAATAATGTTTCTTATTGAGAGATAGATGACACTGTATAAAATAATCCCAAATAACTTCTCAGAGTTGCACAATATATTTATTAAAAAACTTAGAATTTGAAGTTATAATCAAGTTCGATGTCATGTTATCCTATGCAGATACAAAAATGTTGAGAAAACAAAAACTCAATCAATCCCGTTTCTGATTCATCATATCCAAAGTAGAGGCAATCACTATTTTGCAACTTTCCTCGAATTGAAGCGCGTCAATACAATTCACCTGGGTTTATTTTCTCATAGATAACCGTCAACTTCATCTTTGCTACAGCATCAAATTATTCTGCAAATATGTCTCAACAAATAATACACATTATTTGTGATGATGCACTCATCAAAAAAGTCTACAACTTTCATATCAAATTCTTAAGAAAATGTTTCAATGAGAAGAGGAATCTCAAGAGAATATACGGTAATTCCACTTTATCGTACGATGCATCTGATTGTTCGGTCATGAATATACAGTTACATAGAGTCGATAACTTCAAGGCTATTTATATGACTTACATGAAATTGTATGAAAAAATTGCACTATGTTTATGGTTTTTAATTTGGATTAGACCAGTACTAGAGTTTAAACCCTCACCACTAACTGTCATAGGTTTACTGTCAAATCTGACATTGAACATTATCAAAAAAGGCATGTCTGGTAGCATCCAGGAAAAGAGTCATTTGAATAAATTGATTTTCATATGATTTCATAAGTTTATCAAACATTATACCAAAACTGTATTGACAATTTGCTATTTTTGATGGTACTACTTTGAAAATGGAAGTAGAGTCAATCAATTCAAAGTAAACTATATGCATCCAACAAATAAAGTAACCCTAACAAAGATAGAAGCGTGATCAAAGCATGATCACCATGCACATTTGCATATATTGGGTAAAATAACCAAGTCTCCTTATGCTGGCCATTCAGATTCAACTGCAATCGGCTGGCGGAATTCATTGTTACAGTGTCGGAGTGGTCAGTTACGTTTTAACGCCTGTGGTATGTACATATATGGTATGTCAAGAACTGACCCGGCTGAAGAAACTACTAATTTGGGCCCATACATTTCAACAAAATTTTCTTTCTATACCCAGCCGCATATTATTAGAAAAACTTTTTTTTCTGGGAGAATACGTGTACTATGCATGATAATGTTTCGGAGCACTCTGTTGCTCAGACGGGCAGGGTATAAATACACAGTGAGAAGACCTCCTACAAAATCCGAAGTTCTTTCAACTCGTCTATATGGCTAACAGCAATCCACAGTGAGAATGAGACAATAATACATATCGGTAATGCGTTTTTCAACGACATATAAGCTGGCCAAATACTCGAGTAACCTTCTGCACCCGCTCACAAGTCACTTACTTTAGCCTCGAACCTTTTTGTAGAACATATCGCTAACATGCTAGGAATTGCATGTTAAGAGGAAAACCTCGTTGATCTTTAGCTCGCACAAGTTTCGACTCTTGAGAGTTTTCTTTCACGAGAAGGCCACATCTGGTTAACGGAAACACATTTTCTAACAGAACAGATAAAAAATATGAGATTAAGTTCAGAAACCATACAACTTTGACGTGGGTTCGTTATACACGATGGATTCGGTCAGAGATACTAAATACAGTTAGACAGACATATACAGAAATAATCGTCCTATTCGCTTATTATTCACCATCAACTGGGGCGAGGTTTTTTTTGAACAAGAATGACATTGCAATGGGCAGCCGGTTGGTTCCCGTGGTGTCAAAATTCGATTGATATGCTTTGAAGTGAGCGGCAGTAAATTTACTGCTGGCTACACTATGTTGAAGATATCTTCGTGTGGTACCACGAAAGGCAAATAAATGTATTCATCTGAACGGACATTTGAAGAGAAATAATTTCTTGACTATACTGGCAAATTGACGTAAAGATGGGATCTTGGTTCATTGAGTGAACTAAAAAGTAACACGTGTGGCAGATACCCGATGAAAATACAACGACTAACTCAACTGAACTGACATCACGCAGAAAGCTGAAGTAAAACCATCAGGTACCTGTTCGACGTCTTCCATTTGCAAGATTCCTATCGAGTAACTTTCTACATATGAAAAGCAGAAATTGATTTCCGAAGAGGTGCATATGACATGCTCCAGTTCAGGTGAAAACACTATACTCTTGCCTCTCATGTAACTTACGACTTTGTAGGTACGTGTAGAGCAAGCACATTAGGTCGAGGAGAAAGTACCCCCAAATCGGTCTATCGGTGGTCGTCACGATCAAATGAAATCAATTTCTGCCTTCCATATATAGGAAGTTACTTGCGACGAATCTTCCAAATGGAAGACGTTGCACAGGTGTCTAATGGTGTAACTCCACCTCTCTGTGCGGCATCAGCTAGGTGACTTGTTGTTTTCCCGTCGAGTATTTGTCACACGTACCCTCAAAGTAACAGATCTACATGAGAGGCGGTATGGTGTTTTCAGTTGAACTGGAGCGGACCCAGGAAAGATAATGTGAAAGTAATTTCAGATAGATCCGTTAATGGAAAAGCTCTTCTGTTGTACGTTGAGAATTTTACGAATCGGATTGAAAAGATTCTAGAGAAACACAGCATGGAATCGATATTCAGATTACATTATTGAAACTATCTAAGGGAGTCTAGGGTCAGCTAAGGAACCCGAAGATCCTTCGACAAGTTCAAGGGTATACAGGATTCTCCGATTTCAAATTGTTTTTTCTTGTTTTGAAAAAAATCGATTGGGATGTATTTTTATTCAATATACGATATATCTAGTAGGTTTCAACGCAAAGTATTTCCGCGAAGAGATATTTGACATCCATTGAATTCCGCAAACACCAAAATAGGGATGTCAATACAATACCTTGGGACACAACGAACGAATTATAATGGAATACGATTACAATGGAAATTGTGCCATTAGGCATACCGACGAATCAGCAGTAGCTAAATATGAACTCAGAAATGGCATTCACATTATCTTGTTCGAAAAAACACAACTACTAAACACAACTAATGATTACTATCCATGATAATAAAGAAAGGCGAAAAGAATTCAGAAACACAATGAAAATTTCTACCGAAAGAGAGCGAATTGATACAAATAATGTCTGGCTATCTGCAATAAACTATACACGTCCAAGAATAACAAAGCCGCGCAGACCTCCGACGAAAAAGAAAACACTGTCACGGAAGAATTCCATCAGTTATGAATTTATAAGAATAGCAAAATCTCTGAACATCCAAAATTTCTTTTTGTCATTAAGGGACTGATATAATCAAAATACCAGTTCATATAGTGTCCTCATGCATTTAAAAAATTCTCCCTTCCCATGAGGATTTCGTAATTCATTACTATATCATGGTTTAGTTTGTCATCTTCGAATAATTCCTTTGAGATTCATCCACTGAATCAACCAGAACCTCATCCTGCTGATGAATATTAATGAGATATCGAATGTGAATGAGTACGTCAATCAAATGTTGATAAATCTGTGAATAGGAATGAATCAAAGATCCGAACTCCAATTGTGAGAGAAAATGAACTGGCTTGAACCTCGCCAAGTAGAAAGAAATGGTGGTTTGAACACAAATAAATAATTAAAATGGCAGCAAGGATGAAGTGAAGTTAATTTTTTCAGTGGGATTCTGCTGAAATTTCAATTGGTTCCATCTGGACGCATTCGGGAGAGAAAAGCTTTATTCACGACTAGGAAGAAATTGGATATTGGGGAATTCATAATCATTTCGTTCTTTCTCTGCGACAAATACACGCTCACAGGGTGGAGGGTCGAATATTCCTCAGCGAAGTTTTTCAAAGTAGTTCTCAAGAAAATGAATCGATTTCATCAGGGTATCAAACAATTTCAATATTAATCAGTGGTCTACGAATCACTGACTACTTCAACTAAAAACTTAGTTTATTGAAAACTCGTCAAAAAAACGAATACAAATTTCATCAATTCTCAAAAATATATATCCCATCATGCATCCGTCAAGAATGGGTTACAATGAAATCATTCATTCCAATTTTTTCAGAATTGTAATACAGTCTCGAAAAAACTACTAGCTTTATTGAACGTTTTATTTAGGTTTCTACTGAAATGTTAAATTACGTGCCTATGAAAAACGTATTCCTTGTTTGTAATATTCACATATGATGATAATGGAAATGGAAATCGTAATAATTATAACAATGAGAATATTTATAATGAATTGGCTTCATCAATCGATCAAACAAATTACAGGAATCGAAAAAAGTATGTCGATGGAAGGGAAAGTTCAGCATACGTTGTTTTACAACTCAATTTTTAAAAAATGAAAGGAGTATTTAAATATTTGAAAAGCAGCGTTTGTGGATACTACTATATAAAAACACTACGATTATATTGAGTAAATGAAGTAGAACATTCAACTAAAGAGAACACTAAAATATAACGCATTCAAAAACCAATAAGGGAACAGCCAGGAAACATCTCCACGTTTCTAATTGATTTGAAATATCGTTCCAATTTCTTGTTGGAAATGAAGATGAAAGAGTTATTAAATTCAATGGGTAGATAGTTATGTCCTGCGATTGAATTATAGATGTATGATGAAAATATTCCGGTTACAAGTATGAGATTCATTTCGGAATGAAACTGTCTTATATCTTCTCAGTAGAAGATAGGGTCCCTTTTCTAGCAGAATCTCATGAATTGCTACAAGAAGATGAAGAAAAAGAATTTCATCAATTCTCAACCAATTCTCTCAGTGTCCCACATAAAGTTAGTTTGTGCTTGAAAAATTAATGAAAAACAGCATCTTTCCTTTTGTCGTGTGCTACTCCGAACCCGTCAAATTAATTTTTTTTGAATGCCTCAAAAAATCAGTTTATTATAGAAATTTCGAAAAATGCAGAAGGAAAAAGTTGCTCAGTTTCCAATTTTATATACTAGCTCGCAATTTGGACACTCTACTGCAACTTCGATTTTTTACAATTGTTTAAATATTTCGAATCTTTCGCTCTATCCATTCGAACGGAACATGATTGAAATTTCATAATTTTGATGAATACGAGACTTCAATATCCTTTCTTGCCCAGAAAAAATCCGCATTGGCCTGTTTCCAGGAAGAGAAATGAATACACTCTCAGAAATTCGTTTTTGTTGTTGCATCTAGTTTTTTCATTTCATTGTTGAACTGATTCGGATTTTCAATGTATGGACGTTAATATATCAGTAATCGAATAAACGTATTTCTCTTGGAGATTTTCAAAAAAATGTCAAGTTTGACAGGTTTGGAGTAGCACATGAGAAAAAGAAAGAGGTTTGCCAGTTGTTTTAATGAGACAAAAAAATACAACTCAGTGTCATAAGCATAATGTTGAAAACAGCGATCACTTATTATCTGATGATATTCTGGAATATATAGAGAGCATATAAGAAGTCCAAGACTCCAAGTTAATGGCAGAGTATTCTAGTAGTGACTATCTCAACACATGATTTGAGTCTATGACTGAGTTAGATTTTCAAAAGTTCAATAGGTTTCTCGCTAGCCATTGCTGTCAAAAAATTGTACAGTGAGGTGAACATTTGAGTTGAAATGCGCACAGTTCAGATTGTTCGCAATTATTAATTATTGCTCATGACCTTGGGTGTTCAAAATTATTATTCAGCTCATTCTTTCGAATTCATTCTTGAAAGAATGTTGTTTTGTCAGTTCCATTTGTACTGATCACTTTGCTGTTATTATCATTTCAAGTGCCTTCAATTCTGCAATTTTCCTGACGATTGCTTTAGTTTTTAGAGAATAGTATTTCTTATCTTTTCAATATTATTTCTTCAAAACTTCCCAATTCCAAATTTACAGGGATTATTTGTTGAAGACAGATTATTATTTTTTTTTTGGAAAAAAGGCTTTTTGGAATCAATGAATGTGATACCTACATTTATTTATTGTGAACATTCTTCTTTCGAAAGTTTTTCACATTTATGTATAATGACGAGGAGTAGAAAGTCAAGATGTTTTTTCTGGCGCCCTTTTACAGTACTTGGGAGCCAGAAATATAATTGTTCGTGGATCATTTTCATACTTCTGTATCTTTCCATGATCATTATTTTTTGTTTTTTTATGATTTTCTCGTTCATTACTTCCTCAAAGCCCTTTCTGAACTTCTTTAGGTCATCAATGATATAGTTCAATTTAGTAATAGTAGGCACTAAATTCGCAGAAATATTATTGAGTCAAAACAAAAAAATGTTTGTCAAGGTTATGATTCTATATATTTCATCATCATTCTTCTCATCTGTTCAATATAATTTCCGTACGCCCCTGCAAGAGACAGATTGGGGAAAAAAACGTCAGTCCTCTGAAACTTTAGTGTCTAATATTTTGGAATTATAGTATAGTTGCTCCAGCATTAACCCACATCTTCGGCACAGCATTATCCAATTCATTTTCCAAATTCTCAGCTGCATTTTACATTCGGCCTGTTTTTCTTTGTGATCAACGTTGTTTTCACTCATTCTAGTTCTAGCTACCTTATGTTACTTTATTACCTTGCTGTTTGCACTCACTACTGTTTTGACGTTTTTTATTGTGATTCAGATTTATAGAGCCTGAGTATACCATTCGAATGTCCTTAAATCTGCTTAGTCTAATGTCGGACTGAGTTTCTTCGCAAACTAATTTCTTGATTCTCCTTTTTTTTATTGAGACTTTTTGCTATTGCTGCTGCTATTGATTCAGTTACGGTTATTTTCTTGCATACACCATTAATTCTTTGGAATACAGACTTTCTAATGAATGTATACAAACATTTTTTCTGTTCCGTCTCAAACTTCTATCCCTACTCCTGGTAGGGTGTTTGCTGTTTTCGACAAATGCCAGATGTTTCTTCGCGGAAATCAAATATAAAAAATATAATCACCAACAATATATTGAAATTATGATTTTCCATCATCTTTGACCACATGCCGGTACAATACCTTTGAACACAACAAACGAATTATAATGACCATTGTAGATCCTCCCATACGTGGAACCTACATTCATTAATGTGATATTCAATAAACTACTTGAATAGTCGGTTACTGTTAGTACAATAGAAACACAGCTTATCCAATTCTATGTTACATCAACCAATAAATCGACCTCAGTTTATTGCATAATGTCATTGTATGATTCATTCTTCTGCCGTATTATGTTGAGGAAGTTGAGTTGTATTGAATAATTTGACTAGTTGTATAAAATGTAATATATACAAGGTACATGCAATATTTTATAAACGGTTATAATCCTGGTTCGATATTTTGCTTTCAAGATATCTGCAAAAATAATTTGGGAGGTGACAAATCTGGAGACCATGGAGGCTAGTACCGTAGAAATAGTTTATCTGAGTACTGACAAACAATCAAAGCATCGTGAAGGTGCACCATCCTGTTGAAAAATTAGATGTTCTCCAATATTTTTGCCTTTTACTTACATTTCTCACGAAAATTGATAGGGATAGGTGTAACATCCTTCGGTGAATGAACAAGATAATAAAGACACAAGCACTTTTCTCGACGTGCGTTTCACCAACCACGTTTGCTTCTTCAGGAGATGAATTGAACTGAGTTTACTTCATTTTCTCATCGAGAAGAATGTGGCTGTTGTTTTTGTATTCATTCTATGCCAGAGATTTCTGTTCTACCTTTCACGGTAGTAGAGCAGAAATATCAATATTTCATATATTCATTCTAGAATTCTACCAACCACGATTTTGCTCCTTTCAATCATGATATCCACCAGGAAAGCCTAAGTTCATATAAAATTTCCATGCTGTTGAGAAAATAGCAAAAATATAAATGAAAAATACATATCATAAAACGCCTGGAAGAAGAAGATCATGAGTTTTTGAAGTTCAATATCATCAAATTCACTTAATTTCATCTCCCTACTTTACTCATGTCAATTTGATGAATCCAGTTAATGTACATTTCAATCATAATTGTATATTTGTCCATATCATATATGTATGTTTGTTTCGTAAAATGAAATGTACGAAATATTGTGACAGACCTAAATTTTCTAAAATTGCAATTCAAACCTTCAATTGGAATTTCAGAATTCCTTCTGGAACATCCAAACATATCACATTTTTCTTGAAAGGTAGAATTGTTCCACATAAATGACTCAGTTGTGGACAATTCATGTTATGATTTGTCCATTTCAAATTATTCGAAGTCTAAGATATTTTTAAATTTACCTTCGGAGATATACTGATAATGTAACAGCATGGTTTTATAATCTGTTCAATATTGTATAAACTATGAGAGAAACGATGAAATGTAAAACATTTTGCAGTGAAAGTCCACAGAACTGAGACTATTTTTATGAATAATTTTGATATCAGTAGATTTGAAAATAACGAGTGAGTTCAAAATTCAGTTGAATTAGTATAGTTACCTATGGAATATATTTTTTGTGGGTGTAATATCTCCAAACTGAAGAATATTTATCATGAAAATGGGAATTTGCAGACAGAAAAATAGATAAATAACAAACTTACCAAAGAAAAACTTGACAGATAAGCCATAAAGTTATCAAGTTCAAAATTTGGTACAATAGGAATGTGGTCATTAAAAGTGAACAGTTCACCTTCTGTCTGTCACTAATATCTGTGACGATTGCATAAGTTCAAGTTCAATTTGAGTTCGATAGTGAAGAATGAAATAATTATCATTTTCTTTATTTTGTGGATTGAACAGCTTGTTAGGATATTTGTTAAAAAAATCTGTTTTTCCATTAATCAGCTGTTGCCCTCATACGAACGACAACTTTCAGAAGTTGAGAAACTCGTGCAAGCTGAGGACTAACGAGGTCTCACCTTTCAACGTGTGATTCCTAATACGGTATATATTACCCATCAGAAGAAGTCATAGTGAAAAGAGTCACTAGACCTAATTCAGTTGATCCCACATGGATTTAAAATTCCTTTAGGGAAATTATCACTTTGCAAACATTCGATTTTTCGTTGTACCGAAAATTCTAAATCATTTTATCAAATAATTCTATATAAAATAGAATATCAATAGCATTTATGTAGCAAAATGGATCATTTCAAATATTTGTGACAACCTGGAAATGCATCCTGGAAATAGACATTCGACTCCGGGAACAGAGAGTAGGTAATTGATTCAGGAAGCAGGTGAATGGAAAATTTAAAGATACACAATTAGTGTGAAAGGCAAGATAGGTAGTCAGTTAATTGTGGGAGTATAATGGATCTAATTTTCTAGATTGTTCAAGCAAATTCCACTGCCACAGTCCCTGTGATTTTACGCCCTCTCGGCACAACATTTTATGCAGAGGTTAACTAACACAATGAGGATATGACTTAAGTTGTATTCTATCAAATTACAGGGTGGTATTTACCCAAAACATTAGCTAAAAAACACTCAGTATTGTACAATTTTCAAGAAACGGCATGTTATGTAGTTATTGTTCATGCAAAATATATAGAAAATATTTCTTAACGCATCTTGATTCCGCGTAACCCACAATGACACCATACCTGAAAACAGTTTATTATTCTATAACATAAATACCTTTTCAATGATATACCTGTTAGCTTTCATATGTCCGTAATTAATCATGGTTTTTCATCCCCGGCCTTCGATAAAATAAACAAAACCTGAAATGGGAATTAACAATCCTTATCAAATATCCAAACTCACCTCGTTGAAAACCATTTTCCAACAATCATATTCACTTTCCATACAGTTGCTAGAATGGGCATTTGAATAAATCAATATCTCAAAATCCATTAATTTTTTTTGGGAGAATCTTGTGAATTTTCTGATGATATGCATTTTGAATTATTTGACGATATCTTGCATAGCCTGATAAATACGTTCGACGAATTATAAAAAGGTCACCTCCTTAAATGTTGATTGTTAACATTTCAGTGATAATGACTCTGCTGTCTCTGAATTACTGCAGTTCTTTTTCTTTCTGGCAAATACTTTCATATTTTCTTTATCACTAGCTTTCTTCACAAAATGACCCGAAAAAAGTAGTTATTTGCTGATTGAATCATGAGATGATCTGCTACCGATTTCTAGTACATCGTACCTCTGAAAGTATAAAAATCACTCTAGATTGCATGGTTTGTTCATTCATGCAGGTTATCGCGGTTTTTATTAAGAATCATAGTGAATGAAGCAAATGGGCCTTGAAACCGTTATTATCTCTTCAGCTATCGTGATTAATCCAGACAATACCAGAGAAAATGGTGAATTCACGACCGAAACTACAGTATCTTCCACTGGGACAGTTATTCACAGCCAACAAAGAGATTATAGCGTTTTTGAAGAGTCTATTGAATAGTTTCATTCATCTTGTTGGGAGTGTATTATTGAAGTTGGTGCCAGTGTTACGTACTGCAAAGATGCCTAAATAAATGAGAGACATATTCGACAAAAAATACAAGCACTAAATAAAACTGAAGAACGAATACACTTGTAACTTTTCAAATGTCCAGTAATTTCGATGAAACTCTGGACACTGATGAACCAAAGACTGCTGAATACAGTAGAAAGTAGAGTAATTAGAATTTTCATCAACTTCCTTGGATTGAATTGGCAGATAATTGAATTAACAAAATGGTTTAGACTTCCGCGGCTTAGGTTTTCAGTGTCACTGTTTTCCGAGTTTGAAAGCCGTGGATTTTTGGAATTTCTTCCTGATGTTTTGCTGGCGCGAGTGGCTAGCTTCTTTAGAGATTTAACCATCATAGCTTGCTGTCCGATAACTAACTTTTAGGATTCGTAAAGCGTATTTATGCCTTGTCAGGTAATCAGGTGTATTGGTACCTGTATTTGTACCTGTACTTGTACCTGGAACATCAACAATATTGCTACCTGTTGTCATTTTGTTCGTTATTCTCAAATTCCTTAAAATGGGGTTCCATATTCGATTGAGGTTCACGGCTTCTTCTTTTCTGTTGAAATAGATAAATACTTCACGCACTATCGAACCACCATCCTAGCCAAAAGAGAGGAGTCATCTCCACTTTAACGGAACGGGCTCGGAGAATATGTGAACCAGAACATCTGGAGAGGGAATTGAAATACCTTGAAGTGACCTTGAGATCGAATGGATACAGTGTCCCCGAAATCAGGAAAGCCATGAAACCGAAGAGCACTACGGTTCAAAAAGCGAAAAAGGATCACATAATTTTATTTGAAACACAGAACTAATTGCCCCCAACCAGGGATACTATAGCCGACTGGTACGGTAGGCAATAGAGATTCACAAACACACGAAGAATTTCAACAGAAAAGAAGAAGCGGTGAACCTCAATCGAACATGGAACCCCATTTTTAAGGAATTCGATTATAACGAACAGAGTGACAACAGGTAGCAAGATTGTAAATGTCTCAGGTACAAGTACAAATACAGGTACCAATACAACTGATTACCTGACAAGGCATAAATACGCTTTACGAAGCGTAAAAGCTAGTCATCGGATAGCAAACCATGATGGTTAAAACCTCTGAAGAAGCTAGCCACTCGCGCCAGCGAAACGTCAGGAAGAAATTCCAAAAATCCACGGCTTTCAAACTCGGAAAACA
>WOGR01000017.1:0-45535 GCA_015342045.1 Leptinotarsa lineolata | reverse complement strand
AAATAATTATGAGGAAAGCACACACACATTATTCATATATTACGATTTTTCATGTCACGGAATAAGTTTGATTTACTTGTCATCGATGACGTAATGTCATTCATTCACTTATTTTAAATCCCAGCCAATAGGAATATTGTTTGAATTGAAGGGGTTATATTTTTTAGGAGAAAGCCAAAAACTTTCTTTCCCAAAAATTTAATCACTCCTAAAAAATATAACCCCTTCAATGTTTTTTCTATTATATGAATGGTTAATAATAAAGTCTTTTTCCTTATGTTTCTAACTCCGTTGAACTATGATTTCGCGGAGGCTAACCTTCCCACTTCCTGTCTCCGCCTCCGTTACGTAGCCTCCGTTACGTAGCCTGCGTTACTTGAAATACTGTTTATGAGCACTGAACACCTGCTTACTCACCTGAATTGAAATTGTATTAGAGAAAAATAGCGATTATTCAAAAACATAACAATCTTAGCCAAACAAGCACTGCTCCGATACACCAGAAATGAAATACCCTTCTCAATGCTCGTTTTGATGCCATCAGGAAATGAACTATACTAATTCTCAATTAAAAATTAGCGGCAATTTTCTCGTGAAAGTTACCTCTACTTTTAACATAAGTATAAAAACTTAACGATAAGTTAATATTAAGTCAACAAGAAAGCTGGTTTTCATCAACTTCATCAAAATGAAAATCTTATACTCATAATGCCATCGTAATTTTTCAAAACAGCTTTGGAGTTTTGGCCTAACAAAAATGGGGTGATAATAACGTTCAAAGTCAATCTATTTATACTAACATTTTACTTGAAAAAAACTTAAATAGTGTCCTCCAGCTTTCAAGCATTAATACTCATAAAAGCATCATTCAGTACGGTTTAAAACATTCTGAAGCATTTCAGTTGTAATATTCAAACATTCGGCAACAGTTCGTTGTCGTTAATTCTCTAGAGATGCTTGTTGAGAATTATCAATTGTAGTTTTTGTGTGACCTCACAAAAAAATTAACGAACTCAAATCTGGTGAAATTGTAGGCCACTTTTGTGATCCCTTCCACCAATTTATCAACCAGGAAAGGTTCCGTGACGAACACTGAAGGTACAGTGAAGAGGTAACCCAACTTGCTCAGCCTCTCAAGGTAGTTTGGACCCATTGAATTCCTAAATCTATAGCATATCGATTATAAGCGATATCCAGAATTTCTACTCTCGTACCACTCTCCCCACTCTAATACAGCAAAACTTTAAACCGTGTGATATCAAAACGTGTCGTTGTTCGAAATCCTAGAAAAATTCAACGCCACTGTGATCCATCGACCTGAACGAACGAACGAACGGTGAAAAATGTAGCGATGTCCTTAATGGGGATCGTTATGGGCTGAAAAGTTCCCATAAAGCTTAACGTATTTCAGGAAACGCGACGAAAAAAGTGTAAACCGGTAGAGTTCGCTGCAGTTAATTCTCCACGGATAACGGCTCACGATGTACACGCGCGGATCGAATTGATGGAATACCGTCGATGAAGAGAGGTTACACAGAAACGATAATTGTTTCCAATCCAGGAAATGACAGCAGATGCGTCGAATGTGTAAGGTTCGATTGGGTCAAACGCTCTCGCGTTATAGCCAGCTGGAGCACCAGATTTAACCAACCGAAACTATGCGAATACTGTGCTAGGAAATTACAAGACACTACTGTCACACAATACTAATTCATTACAATAAGTTTCGCAATGTAAACAGTAAAATTGATGAGCACAAAATGTTGAATCAGAAAATATTCAGTACCATTCTGTCAACAGTTTACTTTATGTACAGAAGTTTCCTTCAAATATAAGCTGAAAGATAATACATGAAGATGAAAATTTATTATCTCAATACTCTTTCAGATATGTGGCGTTCCAAAACGAATGTTTGTACAAATTGAATGGAAAAAAATTATCTACATGTTCAGTAATTGCTTCGAATTGTTTCTGAAAGAACTATCAATGCATGATCTACACAGAAACAATGTATTTTCAAGTTAATCAATTTCGTCCTTTCTTTGAAAGTTTTCCATATTTCCCTATAAAGATGGAGAAGTATAATGTCCAAAAACCCTTTCCTGAAAACTAATCTGGAACTGACAAAGTCGACAAACTTACCACACTGCATACTTGTGCCAGTAAAACACGCTAAGATATCATTGACGTACCTGTGCCAGTATAGGAAATTGTTTATGACAGATTATTATAAATCTAACAAATTTATCCACGAAAATTTCAGCTAGCAAAGGACTTGAAGGGTTTCCCACTAGAATAAAAAGGGGACACTAATTGGAAATGATTTCTAATGATGGAATTGATAATCAGATTTGAAGGAATATTGGTAGGAGATCCTAGGTAGTTTTAATTAGATGTTCGTTTTGAGCCTATTCCTAGAACGGCTAAAACTAGGTGATTAGTATAAGTCATAATGATATCATTACTATATCTAATAAGAGAGCCAATAAGAAATTGGTTTGTAATAAAATGGATATTCTTTTACTGGAGATTAGTTTTAGGGAGAAAAAGCTTGTTGGCTTTTACTGATCCATCTCTATACAAAAAATTGTGTAAAACTTTAAACTTGTTTCGAAAGTATTTTTTCTTTCGTGTAATTCGATGTTCATCTAGAAGTAGTTATTTCAGGGGGGCTATTTTTTCTTCCAGTTTGTATCTGGAAGTAACTTCCATGCATGATCTACAAATTTTTGTGTAGATCATGCATGGAAAAGATGTGAGAATTTGGTTTTTTCATAAAAAGTACCAAAAGTTTCCTGTCGAAAAAGTTAGAGCAATTTGAAATAAATAATGATAGCATACGCAGCGCCCTCTAGATGTTACATAAAAATTAATACAAGATTATGATTTCCCACGTCACTTATTCGTTGCAAAAGTTATTTTTAAAAAACGAACCAAAAAATTCAATTTCAACACTCAGTATCTCCGAAACGAAGCATTTCCGGACACAAGTTTATAGAGGCTTTTTTTCTTAAAATTGTGTCAGGAATACGTCACTTGAATATTTAAACGTACTTATGTTACACCCTGTATATCAAGCCTGTCTCCGCCACCGTTCTTGCAGAAATCTATTCAATCCATTTCTCAAGCCCGTTGATGAAACTAATTCTGAAACATTAATTATAGTTGCTTCGAAGAGCTAACAGCTCGTGTTTGTCTGACCTTTTGGGGCAATTCAATCTCGTATCGAGTAGATGCAGAATTCAACTTTGCTTCTAATAGAGTGTAGATATATCAACCTATCTTTAGTACTTAACCTTAATTTGTTGCAGCAGTCGACGTTCATTATTATCAATGGTATCAATATTGATTCGTTCGCCCACTCGGGCGGTGGTATTTTCTAGTCGAGCGAAAATCTCGTAAATTGATTCTAGAATGATTCGGTTGAGAATAAGTGGCATGAGAGATTATTGAGAATGACGGATTTCTATGAAAAAATCGCAGAATATTTACTACATTATGAGGTGACGATAATAACATATCATTCAAATGTGAAAACAGTTTCTTGACCAAGACTCAAATGATTAATTATGGGATTATTTTCTTCAACAAGAGAAACGATTAAAAACAGTGCTAAGCAAGCACTTTAAATTATTAGGCCATAAATTTGGGCTAATTTTGTAATCCATTCCAGAATTGTTTACTCTTCATTTAAAGAAGATATCGTGAGTTTTACCAGCTTAACATAAAGCTAGCAGAATCCAAGCAGAGAAAAAAAAACAATTTGTCATAATTCAAGCCTCATTTTAGGCTCCCATTGCCCCTAATCTTCGATTTTCTATGAGCTGGGTGATTCAGACACACACGATAGAATCCGGAAATATTTTTCAATTATGGATGAGTAAACAATATATTGTAAATTTTTCGCCCATTTCAAACACCTATGATCGATGTTTAGTTTTTTCAAAAATTGTTAACGTTAACGTTAAGCTGACATAATCAAATCAAAATCCTCCACTTTCTGGAAAATTCAACTTGTCATAATTTTAGGCCCATTTCAGGCTCCTTCATTACCGTTTTGAACATTTTGTTGCATCTCGTTTGAAATGAATAGTTGGGTAATTAACCCAGACACAAGTGATAAATATTCTTCAATTACAGCTGAGAAAGAATTGTATTCAGAATTTTAGGCTCATGTGAGCCCAATCAAAATCCTTCTTTCGGAAATTTTGAACGAAAAATGTTCAATATCGTAATGGAGTCTAAAATCAGCTTAAATTTTCCAAAAAAGTTAAGAATTTCGATTTGGTTTGCCACCTTTACGGTAATGCTCGCAGAACCCATTAATTTTTTTTTTTCAACAACTCGTGGAATATCAACGATGGAGGTGACAGGAACCTAAAATGAGTCAAAAATTCTCACTCTCTCAAACGAGTGTATAAGATCACTCAAACGGGAAGCATCTGCCAGATTTTTCTGTGAGAAAACCTGCAAAAATAAATGTGATAGCCAGGGGAGTAGTTGTTCTTCGACATATTTACCAGATCCTCCAGTCTAGGAACACTGGCAGAGGTGAATGTTTTGAATCGACACTGATTGGAGTCACTTGATATTAACTATTTTTTGAACAGTGCTCTTACTGATTTTTTTATACTGAATTGTTTTATGATGATAAGAGTTGTGTATCCATGCAATACCATTAAACTCGGAATGTTCGCCATATCGACCAAACGGTAATTTGAAAAATCAGTAGGAAACGCACCAGAATTCGCGTGCGGCGCGGTACCTATTCGGGTCACAACGTTTTCGTGTGACTAATATTTGAGAATTATCCATATTCGAATAACTGTGATTGCTGACGATTAAATTCGAATTAGCGGATATCGGTCGCGTCATCGACACACATTTTCAAGTAAAATTGTAGTAATTCTCATTCGGATTGAAAACGTCTACGACCAGCACATAACAATGAGAACCTACCTCAAAACAGTTACGTTTTCCCACAGCGGTTTGTAAATCATCGAATGAATTATATTAAATAAGACAGTTTAAATACATCTTAATTGTCCACGAGGAATTTTTCCCGACTGAATCAGAACTATTTTTTATTCGCGGAGGTAGTATTATCGTCGGTAATAGGTACCATTATTGTTGCAAAATGAAATAGTTCTCACGAACTCTTCCAAACAGCTACGGTTAGAGAGAAATAAGGATATCCATTATTATTCATCCGAATGGTTCATTATCTATCGCTGGACGTTCACCGCGGGCATTCCCTTGGAGGCTCACGAGTCTGCACTGTGATGCATTTGGAAAGGAAACACTCCGGAAAATTTCAATTTATTACAGGATGAATTTAAAAGTTACGATACCTTTTTCAAGTTGAAAATGGATATTTTTATTAGCGATTTTCAATAAAAAATCACTGGATTCAGAGTAAATCCAATGAGCTGTATCCATATTTCATTAAAATATATTACAACAAAGATAGGACAACTTGAAAATTGAAAGTGCACTAAGTTAATAGTCGCAAAAGCTCACCCTGTATCAAGGAAAATTAATCGTAATTATAAACTACAACTGTATGGACAAATTTTTTAAAAAAGTATAAAATATTATGAAAGTAACAAATTTTTCCTCCCTAGTTTCACCCCTTCAAACAGTCTAGAGAGTATAAGCGTATAATATTGAAAGCTGGAATGTGTGCTAAGGTATTGAAGGTAAAAATTAAAATAAAATACTTTTTTCTCAGAGTACTTTGTGGGGACTGGGTAAATAACGTCACCGCCCTTATATTCAATAAGAATTATCATCAACATTATATGAAAATATTTCGAAATTTGTATTTTCAAACCCCTCTCGTTGTAAATCCCGCCATCCCCTCTGCCCTTCACCCTCGCTAACACTCTGTAGGTAGGTATTATCAAAAATTTAATTTCGCAAGTGTCATATATTTGCTTCTCCAATAAATAGAGTTAAGTACTGAATATTTCAATGAAGTTTG
Source organism: Leptinotarsa lineolata (assembly GCA_015342045.1). Classification (NCBI taxonomy): domain Eukaryota; kingdom Metazoa; phylum Arthropoda; class Insecta; order Coleoptera; family Chrysomelidae; genus Leptinotarsa; species Leptinotarsa lineolata. Next base: position 39,552 of record WOGR01000017.1, on the reverse strand, counting down.
GATTCAGTTTGGTTTGTTGTGAAAGTACAGAAACAAAAGTTATAATACTGAAACAATTAACTCACCTTCTGAATTTAGCGGGGTAATGGTGGTGGTTGAAGTGGGAGCCAGTGCAAAAAAATTGGGGCACAACAAGCCCCATCCAACGATTGAAGGCCTGGAAGTACCTTGTCGGACCTAAAAACAAACAGACGTTTCTAACAAAACACAAGAAATATAAAATATTTGATGAGGTTAATTTTGGTATGTCAAATCAAATCGATCATAAAAGAAGGTACAATTTCAGTATAACTTGAAAATTGAAGGAAAGCCATTTTTGTGGGGGAAATCTGGTTAAAAACCCCAAAATAGGTGGATGAAAAACTTGAAAATTATTTGTTTCTAATTATTTATGAAGTATATAAGTTATTTATAATTTAGACTTGGTACAACAACTAAGCAGATGGGGCATGATTAGTCATAATGTATTCTAGATAAAAAATTAAAACCCTGAAGAGAATTTTAAACCATCTCAATCACGAAACATTTCAAATTTCGATAAATCTTATTTCAGTTATACTTATTTACAATTTTTTCAAGTTTCATTTTTCTTATATTACCTATTTGTAGGTATTATCATTTTCAAGCGCTGGTGATTATTATCAGGCCTATCTTTTATTTTACCTCGTTACTGCTCCTATCATATTTATTTGTATAACTAGACGAAATATTGGTATATTCATTTTGATTTGAACTTTTCTCAATTTTGACATTTTTCTTTTTATCAACGCATTTTTGTAATATTTTTTATACTTGCAAATTTCTTTGGGTGAATAGTAGACGGAAGTGTCCTCTTATCATTATTCATTATTAAATGTAGGTACTTATTTTTATCAATCACTCTCGACAAAAAACGAAATCTTCACTGAAAGAAAAATCATATTTGAATATGAATACGGACAAAACTCTAGCCTCATTTTACCGCCCCTTGAAAAATTATTGAGAAAAATTTTGAAATTAAGAAAACAGTGACTCAAGATTTGATTTAACCACACAGACTGAGAGTGGAATAGTAAACAGTTATAACCATTCTGAAAACTTGTCTAACCGCTCAAGAACGACGCTAAAAAGATAGTAAAGGCACTTATCGGAAATAGCTAATCAGTAGTAACTGGTAACAAAAACGTGATATCAAATTTAACATCAACTATATGTTTAGTGCTAAATAAATAAAATTTATAAATGGTAGTAAAATCACATTTAATGAAGCCTTCATATTCTACCGGAATCGTGAAAAAACATTAATTTGAGTTTACCCAGAAACAGCTGATTTGTAGTTACCTAGTTGTAGTATTCACCCCACGAAATGGTAGGTAGTAATGTAATAAAGCTGAAAACAATCCGTTCAAGATCTGTTATTTCGTTAACCAGCTGTTGCTCCTTTACGAACGACCAACCTTCCAAAGTTGAAACTCGTGCGAGCTAAGGATTAATGAGGTCTTACATTTTGACGTGCGATTCCTAGCGCGGGATGGCCGATACGCAGTGAAAATGAAATATTTGGTCGTCGGGCTAGAACCAGTTTTTAATAGCGGTCAATTGAATGAGTAGTACGAACCAAGCTAACCAACTGGTTACCGTCTCTCTCTCTCTACATACTGGTTTTCATTATTTTTGTCCCTAATCTTAAGAGATTTTTATATGCTCTCAGAAAATGTTTGTTTATGAATTTGTATAGGTAAATACATTAGGAAGATATATAAAATTTTATAGATGAAGTCCTGAACTCTTGAGAATAGAAGTACTAATTACAAGTTGACGAAAACTGGAACGGCAATTTAACCACTTCCAATTTTTTCAAATATTCATTTGTTGATTACTTAATTCTCTTAATTGTTAATACCTGAACTTGTGTGTTGAATATTCTCTTGGTAAAACAGAGTTTTTCATACAAAAAACCACATCAAAAAAAATTTCTACCCCCAAATCAGATAACTGTCCAGATGAAGTCATCAAGTACAATATATAAAAGAAAAATGCATCGTTCTCGTCTAAGATTATATTGACTAGGTGTTTAAGGAGAGATAAAATAATGAGGGTTGAGAATGTTAAAGCACGTACACTTGGTACTTGTGGTTGCCGTTATCGAATGCTTGGGGGCAAAAACCTGACAGAGATGAGATATGTCCTTTTGTGTGCAACTAAATACCTACTTACAAGATATTAAAGGCGTCGTTTCTCTAGAGATGATACATCTTCTACACAGAGTTTGTTAATAAAACACTTTATAACACGAAAATACGAGTGATGTTTGGTAAAACCAAAAAACAACAAAAAACCCGAACCTCACCGAGTCACAATTGAAAATTTTGATTTCTCTCGATTTTATCTACTCCAGGAATTTTCAATATACACTATATTTCATTTTTTCCATATAATTGGATGCTATTTCGCAACAATAAACAAAATTATTATTCACAAATATCGACTGAAAATGACACTAAAACTCCTTGCGACGTTTTCATGAACTACTATCATCACAATCCAGCTTGCAGATGTCACTACTATATAGAAAAAAAATGTACTTCAGGCAGCCAGGGTCAGGGTTGTCAAATTCAAAATTCCAGTCACAGAATTCATAACTAACTATCTAACGCATACACCCTATAAGTGTTTATGCGTTCTGAGAGTTAAAATGTATTCATTCTTTTACCAACTTGTTGAAAACCAAATCTCAAATCATTCAATATACAAAAAGATTTGAAGATATCCATTTTCAGTTTTCTAAGAAAGAAAAATCGAAGGGAGAGCTAGCTTAGTAAACTGAAATAATTGAAATTAATGAGGCCTATAGTACAATTCCACAATAGTAGGCACTAAATTGAATATAATTGCATTTAAACAAAAACATTATTGTCAAAGTTGTGAGTCTATATATATTATCATCAATTTTCCTCATCTGTTTAGTATAATTTTCGTACGCAACTGGGAGAGACAGATCAAGGCAAAAACGTCAAACATTTCTGAGAGTTTAGTGCCTACTATTTTGGAATTATAGTTTAGTATTTCTTTCGATCTCACCTTCATGCCAGTTGGAAAATAACTACATGTAACTACAGAATGAAAAATAATATAAATAACAGTTTCTGAACTGGAAATATTTTTATATATACTCATTTTGAAATTATTCAGGTGGCAGCAATGTAATCAGAAATATATAAATTTGTACCATACCCAGAGTAATAAGAAATATATATTACTTTGAGGTACCATATAGATGTTTACTCATTTTAGTTGATTGCTCAATACAATATTTTCTAGACATGAAAAAGGTCGTTCATTCTAAGATGTCTGATACGCTTTCAGCGGTAAATTTACTAATTGGTCATTTTAAACAAATTTGATTATCATGGGTTGATAATTATTGCACATAACATAGTTATCTTGCAATTATTGAAACTTATTGTTGAGGCTTACGTAACCTCATTAAAACTTCCACTTCATTTTTTCAACCTTGCCATTTGTAATGTTCACATGAACGCCCAAAACGCTCCAAAATCCATTCCACAACAGTAACGCTCGCAAGCAAGTGGAACGGGGAAAACTGCGGTCGTGAGCGTGATCGTTGTGAGCCCTTAGTGGAATGCACTCATGGTGACATTCTATCTGACGTTAAGGGTATGAGTGGCGTGAATGCCAAGACGTGAATCTCCTAATTTTTTTTTAGGTATTTGAGTCAATATTTTCTCTTCAAAGTCCAATGTAAATTGTAAAAAATTGAAGTGTTTTTAACGTATTCAAAAAACACTCTTTGAAAACGTTGGTGTTGGTGATGAATTTTTATCAAGTAACGGCCAATTCCGTCATATATCTGAAGTGTTATTTTTTAATAAAAAGTGAATGAAAAAACAGGATGCAAAACAGCTGCGTCCCCTGACGAAGCTTCTGTTCACTATAGACAGGAGGAGTCTGGCCAAATGCACTCAAATGAGAAGGCCATAGAAATATGAGTCACAGCACCACAGAATAGTATAACTACAACTACTGTACTACAACTACTGTAGTTATACTATTCTGGTATTCTGTGACAGCACTTAATCTGTGTTTGAGACAGAGAGGGATAAACATAACCTAAATTTAAACCTAATCTAGCTTTCATTCTTTAGATAATCTAATCTGACTTTGTTTTAAACTAAATATTATTAAATTATCCTGAAATTAATTCTTGGAGTCAGTTTTCAAACTGATGAGGTTCGTCTCGAATTCGAAGTTGGGAGTAAAATATTAATGCCATCAAGTACTAAAACATCTTTTGTAGCTTTTCTTGAGGTCAGAATATCACTTTTGTTTTTCTGTAATGGACAATTTTTTGAACAAATCCGATTCAAGTATTAAACTCGAAGAAACCAAGTATGACATGAATTATACAAATTCAGAAGATGATAGAATGGAATATGATGACGATTCCAGGGATGCTTCCATCCCAATAGAAAACAGTGTTTTCAAAGAAGAAACAAATCATTCTGAAATAGAGGTGAAATCTGAGCCTATTGAAATAACTCGAGAAGATATACTAGATCTCGGTTCGGATATTATTTTACCTCAAGCTTCGCAAAGTCAAACCACTGCTAGTTTGAAACAGAAAAGGGAAATGAAATCAAGGAAAGAAATGGAAGAGGAAGAAAGAGAAAAAATGCAGTATGTATTTCAAACACATCCCGTTCTATAGGAAACTCAAGTGATGGGCAGAATTATGTGTATCTGTAACGTGTGTTACCGAATACTGATTCAATTCAACTTATGTTACTCTGATTCTCTCAGCATTCCGTTCTGTTAAGCTGGAAATTATCCAATTATATAAAATTTACTTGTTTTTCATAATCAGAACATCAAATTATTTGGTTTTTTATTTCTGCTAAAGCAAGAATAGCATTTTATTCTCATTTCATGTTCTAATTATTGTTTTGATATTCCAGAGTATTAGTTTCTAATTTTACCGAGGATCAACTAGACAGATATGAAATGTACCGCCGATCAGCTTTTCCCAAGGCAGCTATTAAAAGACTTATGCAAACCATAACAGGATGTTCTGTATCGCAAAATGTTGTAATTGCCATGGCAGGTATTGCTAAAGTATTTGTTGGAGAAGTAGTAGAAGAAGGTAAGTTGGATCTAATCAAAATCAACTTTTCCAAGCACCAGAATTGTAATTATTTGGAAAAAGTCTTCTTTGTGTAATTTAATGTTCATATAAAAGTAGTTGTTTAGAAAGTAATTTTTCTTTCTTGTAATTCAATGTTTATATGAAAGTAGTTGTTTCGAGAAGGCTTTTTTCGGGTTTGTTCTGAAAGTTATTTCTTTGCATGATCTACACATCTTTGTAGAGAGTTTATTTTGAAATCAATTGCTTTAATGTTTGTTGGAGAAAAAGATTGACCATATAGAGAACGCTCATTTTTTTCCATTGATCATTGAATTAAGCAAAATTATGAATATGACAAATTACTTACTAATAACACTCTATAACAGAATAACTTTTTGGGGTTAACTTTTCAGTTTGCCTATTATTACACTTCAGTAGATTCTCTATCAATTTAACTGTGATTATTTCTCAGATTGTGGAATGTTTTGAACCCCAAAAAATACTAAGAAATAGCGACTTCTTCACAAAAAATGTTTAGAGAAATGCTGTCTTTCTTGGTTCTCAATGTCTCTTCAGGGCACACGAATCTTGGATCCAATGATCCTTCACCTCAAGAGGGGGGGAAGTAGTGTGGAATAATAGGGATGATAATGTGGCTCTGAAATTTCTTGTTAGGGGTTTATAGTGCAACAAAGACAGTAAATGACTCATTTTGGGGATCTCACGAACATTTTGCTAGTGAAGTCATGTCAGAATAAAAATTAAAGTTTGAACAACAACAATTTTACTGAGTTGTTGAATGATGAAATCTGATTATATCAAAGATTGTAAACTTTCACGTCCGGAGATAACTGTGTGAAAGCTTTTGGTCGTGGTGTGCAGCCATAAACAATATAGTCAACTCCATTTCCAGCTGTAGTTGAAAAATATAAAAATAATGTAAATTTCTATAATACATAATATCTATAATAATCTATTCATGACACAATAAGGGACAAAAGTAAAATCTGTTATAATTTACATTCCAGCCTGCTTCAGTAGAACCTTTCAATCAGAATTTGGAAGGGAATATTGCGTTTATAATTTCAATGGAAGCATTCGGGGTGTCTTATTCAGTTTATTTCAAAGTTCAGTCAATTAAGATACATAATATTCTTTTAGATAAGTTTCTTTTTATAAGCAGAATTAGAATACATCAAGCAGGTGACCAGTTTCGGGGCATAGTACTATTTCTACACGTTTTTTTTTCAGTGTCAAAATTAGAACAAAAACGGTTTGTCCTCTACATAACTTCGAAGAATTAATAAATTATTATAGGTTACCTATTGAATATATTTTCAATCTTGATATAATGAATTTGTCAGGTAGATAGTAAAAAAAAATTTAAAAAAAATAACCTCTTGCCGTGACCAGGATTCGAACCTGGGTTACCACGGCCACAACGTGGGGTCCTAACCACTAGACGATCACGGCTATTGGAGGTTATAGGAGACTGTCACGATTTGCCGCACTTGATCACGGATTACAGTCGGCCATGTTCAGTGCTTGTTGAAAAGGTTTTCAGTCTAGTTCACAAGTATCATTTCGAATAGTTTCAGTTCGCCTACTTCGAAAATTATGACTGAGGTGTCTTAATTTCGCAGAATAATCTACGATTTGAGCCAAGTTATACTGACAAATAGTTTAAATGTTTTAAAAAAACTTTATACGTTTTCAAAAAACTGTCGCAGATATTCAGAATTTGATGAATATCTGCGATAGTTTAAGTAATCAAGTAAAAATTAGAAAAATTAATTAATAGTTATTCAATGAATTCGTTGTTTTTTATTAGAAATAAGGCTAAATTGTACTTTATGGGATACTCACGGATTTTCGCGATTTTTTCAGGGATGATACTACGTAATGGTAGGAGTTCAAAACACTTTTATTTTTAGTCGTCTCAATTAGTTTTCGAGATATAGCCTAATTATTCAGAAACAATTTTGTTGCTAAAAATTATTACTTGCAATAATTGTCAGATTTTTAGTAAAATTTCAGTTATCCCATGTACAATGGATTTGATAACAGTATGGCGTTTATATTTTTTGCTGAATTCGTAAAATAAGTAACTGATTTGAATTTTTAGGTCTTGATGTAATGGAAGAGACTGGCGATATTGGGCCAATCCAACCTAAACATCTTCGAGAAGCGGTTCGACGAATGAGAAAAGATGGCGCTATTCCGAGTGGTAGAGATTACAGGACACACTATAGATTATGAATTGTAAAATTAAAATTTGATTGTATTGAAATAATTTCACATATTGTGGTTAAAGATAAGGAAGTTATATAATGCCGAATTGACCTATGTGATAAGTAAATATAATTGCATATTTGAAAATGTTATTCTATTCGAAATCAAGAAAATATACATTTCGAAATAAAATCTCACATCGGTATAGGAATGATCCAACCCAAACAGCAGAGTGCCTGGGACTTGAGATTAATTTCAGTGCTGCTCGAATGCAGGTATGACACCTTCGTTGGAATGTCTGTTGAATATAATTCAATGTCCAGCGTGGTATGAGCTGGGGAAGTAGTTGTTTTCCGGGGGGCATTTACCAGAACCTATCGTGTAGGTAGTTGAGAGAGATGAATGTTTCGAAATATTTATACATATTTATTTCTCCTCCATACAGCCTTCGGACACCTATTGAAAATTGTTCAAAAGATCTTATATATTCGATGAAATAAGGGTATTGTGGTACTCTAACGCCATCTTTATTCAATGTTTTTTAGGGGCTCTTTTTGTGTCTTCAGTAGTATAATGACAGGAAAACAAGATATTTTTATCATAATGAATCAGAAATTTATTAGTCAGCTTGTTCTCAGTCTGTTGAATATTATTTAATTGTTACATTTATTGTTTCAAATTATTTTTATTTAATGTATTCATGCTGAATAAATATTTACTTCTATATTTTTCTTGTTATTGCATATAGTGTGGTGATTTAAAAGGAATTTTAATCGCAGTACATGTTTCACTATACTATAGCTTCTTCAGGCTTATGTATGAATCTGTACAGTATTAAAGCTAAAAAGCTATTGTTTAGTGAAACACGAGTTGTGGTTTGGTGAACTGTATGGTGAAAATCTCACAGAAATGTATCGAATACGATACATAATAAGTTAACTTTTTCTGTGAAAGATGGCGCCACTATGTGAGTTATATATAATAAGTTAACCTTTTCTGTGGAAGATGGCGCCACTGTGTTCTTTCCACATATAAATTCAAAACTATTTTTGTATAGGTTTTCTTCAACAACCTTATCCATGGTAAATGAATTTGACCCTTTTTCAGTGAGTAAACCATTTGTGAGGATCATCGTTATTTTCCAGTTTCATACAAAAGTGAGCCTTAGTGGGTATTTGCGTGAATTTGCTTCTTATTATGTTTTCCATTTGCTAGTCTTTTTTAGGAAAACATATTATACCTTCAAATAATTATTAAACTGCCTGAAACTTCCAAATTAACATCATTAGAACTATGTTCTAATGCTCTGAGTATGTACCTACCTGAGGTACATAAAAGTTGAGTAGATGTAAAAATAATATATGCTCTAAAAGTAATTTTGATTTAGTATGTACCTGACCAGGTAGTTCTCACTAGTTACTCATCAAGTAACGGTCAATCAAAGAACGTAGGTCAATTCAAATTCTCCTTTTTTTATTTACAATTGTAAGACGAATGTCTTCTTTTAGTGTGAGGCTGAATCTGCGAGTGTCAACAATTGTTCTAGATAATAAATGGTCGACACAGTGTTTTTCAGTTTCTTTGCCAGCCTTACCCACCACAAAACCCTGAGATTCTTCGTTTTGGCTCAATACATCTTCCTAGATATATACCAAAACAATTATTAGGTTACAGCAGGCATACTTACAACCGATTTTCGAAAAGAAAATAAATATTTTGTGAAGTAAATTATCAAACATCAACAAATCAAATGTTTCGAGGTAGGTAATTTACACAGCTAAAAAATAGCGCCTTTTGAAAAATGTGTCAATCTTAAAAACTAAAGAAATTTTATTAAGCATAAACATGCTTTTATAGTTTTATTGCTTATCTAATAAAATATCGCCTTTAAACTCTGGGTCCTCTGATTGCTTCATTTCAGAGTGGGATGCAGAGGCCAACGACTTCCTTATCAAAATACATAACGCATCTTTATCTTCAACTTAGTAATTGTCAGTAATTTTCTACCGTTGCATGGGTTTTACTAGAGAATTCTTAGTGCAGCGGCATTTTTGTGGTCTTTATCTCCAGAAATGCTTGTCAAAATTTTCCTGTTGTTGCTTTTAAGTGAGTAGAACACTTTTCAGTATGATGAGAGTCTAAATTTTTTAAATTGTACATTAAAGATACAAATCGTTCATTAACGAAACAAATGTTCTTTTGTCTTCTATATGTAGTTATTTTATTTATCTAATTTCAAATTTTTAAATTCCAATCTATATTTCTGGTTACACAAATCGAACAATTGAATTCGGTTTCTCGAGGGCAATGACCTTTAGGAATCAAGATATTATTTTGCTGTTGATTCCGAACATGAATTCAAGATATTCTATTTGTTGGTTCGTATATTTTTTGAATATTTTGTTCCGAATCAGAATAAATATGAATTATGTTTTTTCTCTTCCTTAACCGCGAACTAATATATCTTCACAATGACAAACTCTTGAACATTAGGTTGCCTTTCAAATATATCATGTATATTCTAAATGATTAACTCAATAACTCCAGTTCAATTTTGAAAGAAACTTTTGTGCATACCTTCGTAAAGAGTTGTTATTTGAATTAATTTATTTCTTTTGTTAACTGTACCTTCCAATAGATAGTTAATTATATTAGAGTTGGTGAAAATCGTTTGAGTAATGATATCCATGAAAATAATTATACGATTTTAACACTATAACTTTAATTCAAGACGCGTTCCACTACAAAAGCTATTCAAAAAACACTTTATTGTGAGATTTTCACTAAACAGTTTTACAAAAACGCAGCACGTGTTTCGCTATTTGTATAGCTATTGTTAGCTTCTTCAGGCGTGTATATACTGAAGAAGCTATTGTATAGAAAAACACGTGTTGCATTTTTGCGAAACTGTTTACTGAAAATCTCACAATGAAGTGTTTATTGCATACGTTGTGGATTTCATCAAGTATCGGCCGATCCCATCACATACGCTATAAGCTAGTTCTATCAGTTACTCTGATACATCAAACCGTTCTACGATGTTTTTTATATAAAAGACAGATAGATGATTAATTCTGGTATAACAGGTAGATTTTGAAAAAATAATCGCAATACAATATTACATCTGGAAAGCAGGTAATTTATAAATAAGTTAATTCTTGGCATTTTATGGAAACAAGTGAATTTTTAAAACTCAGACACATTGTTATCGGCATTTTAACTATAATTTGACCAAAATAATTATTCAGCCTAACGTAACCGGCATTTGATAGGTAGAACTGAAACTTCTGGCGTGAAATGATTCTGACAAAAACACTCTTCCCACAGCATTCAACCAAGTGAGTATCATTAGAAGATAATAACGACGTTATCACCTCTCTTGATGAGCCAACTTGGTTGGTGAAACGAGCATCTGCTGCGAGAAAAGTGTTTTATTCAGTAACCAGCATGTCTATATTGATATTCAAAATTCCATTCACATTTGATAGAACACGTGAACATCCTTTATAGACTCCAGATGATACATTTATTATGGTTAAAATTACCAACTTACTTTAAATATGTTGTTTAAATAAATGTCCTTATCGAGAACAATAACTCATAAAAAAATTGAACTGAGTGTGAAAAATCGCCTGTAGATTTACAAAGGACAATTTTTATTTCATGGATTTGTCAATTTTGTAAATTTAATTTTACAATTCTGCTTCAATTGACACAAGAAAAACATTTAAATCTACTGATGTCTCACTAATTTTTTTCTGTTTGTAGCTATAGAATTATGTACGGCATGTGAATCAGACCAGGTGAAACAAGGATGTTTGATAAGGAATCTAATGTGTTCTTGTGGATATGGATGTGTCTCAGACTATAGGTATGACAACATTCAAGAATGTCAAAATGCCCTGAAAGGTGAGTTATTTGAACTTTAAACTAGCTATACTAGAAATTTCAATTCGAGGTCAGAGGCATTTCTTTCATTATGAGGATGTATCGGTTTCGTGAGTGAACAAAATATTGCGTTAACATAGCAAAGAAGAATAACATTTGGAAGTATCAATGTAAAGTTTCATGCAAGATGATAGAATATTCCTGGTGTTATCACCTGGATCCCTTTCCCATGTAAAACATTTTGTCACCAACTCCCGATATACCGCACACTTGATAAAGAAATAACATTCATAGAGGTGCTGAGTCCTAGTACAATTCAAGTGACTCTACTTGACAATGTCAAGTTGGCACTTCAATTTTAAATGTTGTTTACGTACATTTGGGATTGAATTGATATAAGGAGAAAGTTTTTTTACAATATGATCTACAAATTCGAGATCTGAACAAAATACGCGCTACAGATTTCGATTATTGTATCATGTGTACAAAGTTTTAGGTCAATCTCATTACTCGGGTCGATATTTTTTGACGAAACAAAAGCGAGTGCATCAAACATCAGGATTTCTGTTCATCTTGGTTTCCCGTCAAAAAGCAACCATAATCAATCTCTTTGCCAAAGTAAAATTTGAAAAAAGGTCGTCGAACGAAATTGTGAATATTGAGAGATTGAAGTATCACGCCATCATCAAGGTATTGCGATTGACGATTAATGTCCTTCGTATGCGACCGTGAACAATTGAAGTTCATGACATGGCTTTATTAAAGCGTCGAATTGGGCTAAAATTATTATCTAATATACTGAATATTTCAATAAGATGCGAACTTTCTAAGCAACGTTGTTACTGTGAATGAAACTTGGGTAAATGGTTGAAACAATAAAACAGTTTAACAAAGCTATTTTCCAGGTTTGTTGACCGTGGTTTGCAGGTTTGCATGCCTAACATTTCATCTACAACTCTGGTAGACATTATCAAATGCGACGAGGAAACAGACGGTGTCCTGGTTGTCCTACTGATAGTACAGCATCGCCTTTTATAATATATACCACATTTGTAGACGAAACGTCAGAGATGATTATTGGAATACCACGGGAAACACCCCGGAAAAATAACTTTGACACAGTTGTGAAAGTTTACACTTTCCGTATAAAACCATGTGTTGCGATATTTTACTTTTCTACTTTTTATAAAAACTTCAAAGGTTACGCTTTACTAGAATATCTAGATATATTTCAATTTTATGAACAGAAATGACATTGAGACATGTGACGATATCTATTTCGTGTTTAGGTAAGAAAAAAGACCTTTGTAAAACCCACAATCCATGTTTACACAATGGAACATGTATTCAAATTTCCCAGCAACCAGGATACAAATGCAGATGCGAAGGAACTGGCTACTTTGGACTTCGGTGTAGTAGAGGTAATTATTTGAAAATCAAGAGTATTGTAAGAACTACAAATATGCTCGAATAAATAAATGGCAAAAGGCTTACAAAATATCTTAATACATCAAATTCTGAGGATATTTCAACATGAATACTATTCGATATAACAAGCATTTGATAGGTAGTAAAACTTGTTGATACTTAAAAAATCTTACATCAAAAAGTGATAAAAAACTTTTATTTTTCTATCAAGATATCCTGTGTATTCAAGAAAATAATTGTATGTAATTTGATTTTAGTTTTTTTTATTCAGTCCATCTAGTGAGAGGTTTTCTAGAGTCTAAATTATAACACATTTATAAATTTATAAACGGAACAGTTTTAGAGAAAATATTTCAGAGTTAAAAAATAATATTCAAAATAAAATCACTTGAATGAATATTAGTTATAGTTGAGTCAACTACATTTTTTCCTTAGTTAATTATAGTTATTGGAAACATATTTTGGATAAACAACGAAAGGGTTTTATACCTAACTTTTCAAAAAAAAAGTCAGTTTTGGAACTATCAGTTATTAATGAGATTCTAAACAAAAATGTTATCAATGTGGTAGAGCTTAAAATAACACGTTTTATAGTTGGACCGTGAACTGCATTGATCATTGAATAGGAAAGCGATAAAGTAATAAAGCAATGATATATTGATGATCGCCTACATTATAAGTAAATTAAAATTGATAACCTTTTAATCTAGAGTTTGTCGTAAACTAAACTTCAGAAAGCCACAATAGATTATTTTCGATTCATTTCACTGTTTACAGAAAACGAGGTTTGATCCAAAAAAATTCATTATTCTTTTATGCATCTCAAATTTGAATGTTCAAGAACGACTTTTTCGAACATGAAAATGATCGCATCTTTCTTATTTCTATAATTTATTCTTGCATTTACTCTGTATCCAAGATAAGAAGGGCCAGTATAGGAAAACAAGAACCGCGGGAGATACAAAGTTGATCAAACTAAGAAAAAGTTTCCCATTTTAAAATGTATACAAATGATTGCGATTGAAATTTAGGAAATTCCCATTAGTTCTGGAGATATTCCAAAAGAACCTTAATTCGCCAATTCCGTTTTGTTTTTCATTACGTTATTTGCCATGGTATTAAAAAAAAACTTTCTCATTGCCACTTTGAGTGTGTTCGATTTTAAAAATCTGGAACCGAGTGGACAGATGCAGATTTCATACCACGTGATCACAGACTCAGGGGCGAACTATATTCAACCAAGGCTCTATTCTATCTGAATGGCAAGTTTACATTTGTGGTATCATTTGTCATCACAAACCTCTAATATATAACAGCACTATAATTTATGATTTTCTTTTTGAAAAGCGAATATTTTTTTACATCTATTCAAGAATGACTAGCGTTAAAGAAGGCAATCGTTATGCTAATAAAAATTCACCAATAGTTAATTTTCTAAAAAATACCTAAAACTCAACCAACCATTTAAAATATGACAAGTGACGAATAAAAAAACTGATCCCAAATCCCTGAGCTTTTAAAAGGCTCAGATTTGTATTAAAGAAATACAGTAATCAATACAATATGGCGTTTATAGATTTTTAATCCAAAGATTCGTCTTCGAGAAACCATCACCAATTAAGATTTTTTATATGAACGGGGAAAAAAATTAACCAGTATACGTTCTCCTTTTTGGTAACAACTTCACACTGCATCATAAACATCGTTTAATCAGTACGTTTTAAAACGTCATTAAAGTAAACTCTAAATTGAATAACTTTTTACTAATTCAACAGATTAATCTCTCATGGTTTCGATTTTCCCATGCCGGCCCATCCTTTTTTGGACATATTGTATTTTGATTTGATACAGTAACTCAAAATCTTTTTCAGCATGTCCAGTAGCTGGAGCAGGAAAAGTTACTATGATTATTCCCTATGAGTGTATTGTAATATAAATAGAAATAAAACTAGATTACCACTCACTCTTCTCATTTCAGAAAGTCCCTTCTATAAAATTTGTAAAGTAAATTTTTTTGTTTATTTTTCCATGAATGTACAAAAATAGAAAACTTGTAAAAAACAAAAGAAAATTACCCAGAAAAAATCATTATCATCAAATAAGTATATGAAAGTCAAAATCATTACCAATCCATTACTTTCCGGTACCTGTATCATTCAATAACGATTTGTACCAAAAAATGGTAGGAATAAGTGAAGTCATGGGTGTTAACAATGATTGGATTGTTTCCTATATAAAAAACAGGCAACAACTGGTAATGATCGTAAAGACTGACATGTAGAAAAAAAAATCTATGCAGATTACACAACTGAAATAATGTCAAAAAATCAAAAAATGAGCTCTTTATTTCTGAAGAACCAGAGAATGCAACATTCGATCAGTTCTTGAAGTGATGTTAAAATAATGGGAATATCAAAACAATATTCATGATTTGCATAAAAACGAATATTAATTTTCATATAATTTTTTTCAGAGTTTACTTTTTAACTACACCATATACGTATAAATAACAACGATGAGAAAGGGTATCAACTTTGTATACAAAGGTATTAATTATATTCTCAGTCAAAAAGCCATAACTCAAATCCGATATCAGGTTATCCATATACAATGTTTATTCAATCAGCCAATAGATGGCATTATGGAAATGTGACATCACTATATTTATGAATTCACCTTTTCTTACCTAAAAATCTGCAATTTAGGAGTTCACAGCATAGTTAGTTTAGAATGAGTGTTTGAAAAAAGCAACTACAAGAAAAAATGGAAAGCACTAATGAAAGTTTATCTGTTCATTGCTCGTATTTTTCCAATTTATCTGCCAGTACTCCTTTTCATTTCCCTGGCAAAAAAAGTGTGGAAACAAATCATCACCTCAAGAATCTGTCAAAGCCTTCCAAAAACATGTTTTTGAGGTATCAACACAATAATATACATTCAACAAAAAACAGTCTTGATATTATTTCCTTACTTTTCAAAAAAACCCAAGAGAGTCCCTCCTATGTAATCAAATACCAAAGTATAAAAATTGTATTCTATATAAATCAAACAAATTTTTCAATAGTATTCACTTATATATTTATTTCCTTGAAAATTAAAACAATTTACAAATAGAAGATAATCCACATTCAATTATTTCGTTTTTATTTCAAAAACTGCACCACAGTACCCACATCAACGCATGTATAAAAATTATAAATAAATAAAAGAGGTCGCCTAAAAATAGTAAAAATACATCAGAAAAAAAATTACATCAAATGAACATGGTAAGTTTTTTTTTATCGAGAAGACATTATCACAGAACACAACTAGTATTTAGCAAGAAAAACTGATTCGAGACGAGAGAATGATATTTTAAAACAAACACTTTTCACCCCGCCTTCGAAATCAAACTTTGATCCTTAAGTCATTCTTTTGAAATGCTTGAATTTATTCGAAGAAGTTAATATTATGGATACTCAGAGCTGTTGCGGGCACTGGCAGACTGCAAACTAATGTTACACCTAAACGGAGTCTAAATAAAAATTAGAAAAGGTCTTACAATGTACAGTTTACTTATGGATGCAGTCTTCTCTAGATCATATTCTAATATCTCAACTCTGTATCCTAATAATAAATTCATTGTATTTTATATTTGTCAATGGATTATCATTTTTATTTTTGGTTTTCAAGCAGTGTTCAATCTGTTTAAATTCAATTTTTTTATATATTACGCAGCATAATTTTTGTTCAAATCTTCAACATGTATAAACATTAGCTACAACTATTTGGTGTATATGTTAACCAAAAAGAGTTCCTTGCCTCATTTAGATTTTTTTTTGTTGCAACTTCATTTCCAAACAATTCCAGGCAAGACTATCTAATAAGTAAGCTGAAATATTCTTCAAAGCCAAGTTGCTAGAGTTAAAACATTTTGTACTGATTCAGTTGACTGCACGTCCAATTACCGTTCACATTTCCTTTTATTAAATACAACTTGGAAATGATTTTGCCTTTTTGAAAGTAACGTCCCATTCAAATAATGACATGTCACAGACAAAAACAAACCTATTTTGTCATCAGCGATATTCTTGCCTGCAACCATAAGATATTGTTCTTACATACAGACTTAATTTATAAAATACAGCATATAATTCCAACTCCACTGCTAACACGAGAGTAAGTTAGTTGCTACAGTTTTGTAAATGACATGAATGAGAATGACTTAATGTTGAACATTTAAAATTATTCGGGCACGGCACCTGGTATACGAAGAGTACGTGCCTCAGATGAGAATCCCTTCGAGCCGTCTGGTCCTTTTGGTTGACGCATCAACGTCAACTTTGGTCCAGTATCGTCTACCGATATGGTGCGCAGTCTACTTATTAGTCTTTCTGGTCTAGCTTGTACATCACTAGAAATAACAATTGATATTGATTTTGTGTCATTCCTTTCGAAAATGTCTTAGTGATTTGATTTTTTCAATATGCAGCTTCATTATCCCAAGAAATATTGGATATCTCACCCATCATCATAAAAAAATCATTTGATTTTAGTAACACAAATATTGTATATCACAATAAAACAAATTAATTTAAATTTTTTTGAAAGGGGGGGTTGCACCTTATCAGTAATCTCATTTCAGATTTTTCTTTACGCGTCTTTACTTCAAGTCTGATCTTTTTTACTGGCACATAAGTTATCACGCCTATCCAAGTCAGGTAATCCATTCAACATGAAGAATTATACACCTTTATCAGAACTAAGTACCATTTTCGCATAAATAGTGCCTCATCAACTTTTTTCTAATTCAACAATTCAAGAGCAGAATATTTTTCAATTTGGTGAGTCAACAAAATTATGTAGATTACCTATTGGATGTCGTGAAGACTGGTAAAATAAATTCCATCTACACTGATTAGTTCGAAGCATTTGAAAATATGAATCACTATTTAGCTTGGTTGCTTTCAGCCATCCGAACCATTTCTGAAGGGGAATAAATATTATTTTTATCAGAAAACGCAAATTTTCAGAAAAAATTATTTCATATTTAGAGACATATCAATCAAATCACATGTCTCCCGAGAGTCCCAATTAGGTCCCCACTTGTTTAAAATTGAAAAAAAAAATAATATTTCGGCCACCTACTGTGGAACAGCTCTCCTATTTGCAGTATAGTTTTCTCCAAGGACACCCTAATATTAATCTTAAAAGTAATCAAAGATGGAGTAGTGCAAATGGTATGTTCCTAAATGCTGATAAATGGCATGTTATGAGATTACTGCTCTGATTATTCCATTAACAACACTGCCAACATAAAAATTTCCAGTTTCCAACATAAAACATCTTCAGAGTTTTATGATTTCATATTCACATCTCTAAGATTGCCAACAAAGTTAAGAGAGCAAATACTGAATGTATCCCTATTTCTCTTCAAAACATAAGTAGTAAATTGAAACGGCCCCACTCTTCAGCTTCAGTTACAAAAGTTGTCATTACCTTGTTTTTTATGTCAATAGCTATCCAAGTATCACGACAGATTCAAACCACTTTCAACTAGGTTTATTCTAACAATAAAAATATCTGATCAAAGGCGGATTAGAACTCGGAATCCAAAATAGAACATCGGGCACTTAATCACTGCAATGTAGTCAATAAATCTAGCTATTCAACTAAATCTCTGATGGATACTCAATATATATATTCCAAGTAGATCAGGCAGTGACATGAATTTTTGTGATATTCATGGAAAATGCAGTGTGTGATTCTAAATGGTATATAATTATCGATAAGGTTTTGGGTAAGTTATATAATTTGTATGCATTACTCGAAACTAAGGTTTTTCAGTTATATTAATATTGATGAGAAATAGAATTGGACAAAGTATAGAGAAAAATTTCTACCAATGATGGATCTATAGTGACATCAAATGATGAATAGCTGATTGTTACAACTAAATGTGAAACATAGTTTATTTCAGTCATTATAAACACGAGAAACTCAAGAGTAGATAAAATAAAATACTGCGGTCAATAGGAAGTACAAGACAACGTTCTGCAAATAGATAAATAACATTTTCAAAAATACTAACCTCACTTTGACAACATTACAAGCCGATGACTTGCCACTTCTGTGATTCGTCACAAGCACAAATTCCACAGTGTCTCCTACTTGAAGACCTGCATTGTCTTTAACTTCAGTCATATGGAAAAACAGCTTTTTGCCTTCTTCGACTTCATATGCCAAAAATCCAAAATGCCCTTTGATAGCATCCACAGTGGCTCTCAATTTTTTTCTCACCGCCACAATGTTGGCAGCCCTACCTGTGGAGTCTACTTGTAATTGAACATGATCTCCCACTTGAAGCAATTCTCGTTTATTGACGAGACCCATGATACCAAATTCATACTCCACCGGTTTTTCATTCGGATCATCACATTTGATTCTGATGAGTCCCGAATACTCAGTCTGGTCAGGATTAACAGATCTTAACGGTCTAACAATGGTTCCTTCTAGAATTTCTCCACTGAACGGAGGTAGAGAAATTGTTCCCTTTGGTACAATTTTGACATTTTCTGCAGAGGAGCATGACCCAGAATTACCTCTAGTCCCCAGATTGTATTCAACTTCTTGACCCAGTTCCAAACTAGAGATTTCACCATCGAAATTACTATAAATATAAAAAGGTATCTTAGGAAATTTCTACAATTGCTTGTACTGTTTGTATTTTTTCACATCACGAATTCATTAACAGAAACAAAGTAAAACATTTATATAAAATTGGATATTTCGATTTTTACATATAGAAAATGGATCATTATTGAAAACTGGACCTCCCAAGACGAAAATTATCATCATTATAGGGACATTCGACTAAATGATAGCATCTGAAAATTTTATAAAACTATAGAAGGTGTGCAAACACTGCAAAAGTTATAAACAATCAAGTGAAAAAAGTAATCAGAAAATTTGATAAAGGATAGAACGAAGAAAGGTCCAATTCAGAGACACCTGTTTCGAAAAGATTATCAGACATTCAGAGCCATCAATGGTGAGTTTCATCAAAAGAAAAAACACTCTGTTACATCTCACCTGAAATGAAAAAAAACTTCTTTATCGTGCTGAATGGTTTCAATGAACCCAAACCCATCTTTCAAAGCTGCAATAAAACCTTGATAAACTTGTCCATTGTGTCTAGAGACTGTATGTTTCATCCCATTTGCCTGTGCAGCTGGCTGTATTATCTCTATTTCTGTAGCTATCAGTTCCTTGTTCCGTTTAACTTGATTTATACTGAAACGAACCTGTAAAATAAAGTAACAAAACTCTAAAAACTTTTGAAAGACAAAACTAAAGGATGAATGAATGGACCTGTTCATTCAAGAGAAGCTGCTGTCGTTATTATTTAATTAAACTCAGTATGATAAAATGAAATAAACCCATACTAATATTTTCATTAAAATATATTGTCGAAAGTATGTTACATTTTGCCCGCGAGTTATTAGAAAAATTGAACAGTTGAAAATTTGTATACTGTCATAAATCACTGAATTATTTGTTATATATTTGCAGAAAAATGTTGTTGTTTCTTGAGCTAATATATTTGACAGTTTCAATTTTAGAGGGAATTCTCTTTTTTATAAAACACACTATTTTTAATACGAAGAGATGAGTTAGTGTTAAAACTTTGTGTGAAAAGAACAGTGGTATTTTGCTCTGACCTTACACATATATCTAATTGCTCTTTTTTGTGGAAAAAACACACTGTTAAACAAACGTTTGCAACAATAGACTCAGAAAGTGATACCATATCTGATATGGGATTCTATTAGGGAGAAATATGTATTTTTTGCTAAGGTGAGTTCAGTTCATTTGACAAAACTATAATGGCAAAACAACCCGATGACAACCTTTCTCCCAGCAACATGATATGGTCGATGTGGAGTTCTAAGATTTTAGTGCTCGTCTTATTTTTAATAATGTATGAATTTAAATTGAAATTTACACAGTTTCAAAAGTAGAATTGTTAATTTTATTCACATATAATCAAAGTTAATTTCAATGACACCTAGTTTTGATTGCATGCAGTTCTATGGATATAGTAGTCTTAGCATGTTCACATTTCTCCCGTGCCACAAAAAAGTGCTTACTTCTGCAAATGAAATGAATTTTCCAGCGATAGACAGAAGTCTTAGATTGTTTCAAGTACAACAAAAATAAAATTGGACCAGGCAGTGAACCTTGAGGAACTCCAGTATTCATCATTAGTTTATCTGAATTGTTTTCTAATATCCTCACAGTTTCCTGCGCTATTTGTTCAAAACCAAATTGATGGTGTTTTTCCGGCAGAATACGATAATCTACAAAGTTGAATGCCTTTGAGAAATTACAATATACTTTCATTCAGACTCGAATTCACATTTTTCAGAAAAGAAAAATAAAGGTTAACAGAACCGCACAATGTATTTATTAAAATTTTCATCATATTTTACGTGTATGCGGAGGAATGCTTTTAATTTGTAATATTTATTTATTTTGCTGTGATTTAACATGTTTCATCAATAATGAATAAATATTAATATTATTATAAAAGATAAAACTAACCTTATCTCCTGTTCTTGGAAAATGTTTCAAATTACAATCTTTGGAATAGAAGGGAATTGTCTTCTTTTCGCCATCAACATTATAGGTAATGAGTCCAGACTCGACTGCTGCCTCAGTGCTGACTCCGGTCTGATTTTTGATAGGACTACGATTGTTCCAGTTACTCAGAGGAATATCATTTGTTACAATACCCGTAAGATCATTCTCTATTCTAATTTCAAATTGTACAGTACCAGGCGGTAACCATTTCATTCTAATGGCACTTTGTCTATTATTTGAATACAAGCTTGAACTTGTTTGATCCTGGACTACAGTGAACTCAAATTCATCACCGGCTTGAACTATTTCGCTTCGGTCAGCATCGAGAACTTCGTTAAAATGGAAAAACAACCTAGCCTCCCGCTCGACACATTTCAAAAAACCAAATCCTTCCTTGATAGATACAACAACTCCTTGCTCTCGTTTCTCGCCAGATACTCTAGAAAATTAATAAAAACGTATAAATTTTCAAAAGGGCAAGTTTTCAATTCAACTGACTTGAAACTCTCATCTAATAAGATAATGTTAGTGGCTCTATCTAAACCATCTCTTCTGTCAGTGGCAACCTGGAACTGTACCCAATCACCGTGGCGTAAAGTGAAATCGCCCGATTGGTCTTTCTCGCTGAATGAAATTTCCACTTCTGCATGATCAGGTGCTCTATATCTTATACGACCAGGCAGGGCATCGTTGGGATTGCGAGGACCACGGTCAATAGGCTTCAATACTTGGCCTTTTATGATTTCAGGCTTCACATCTTCGAATATTACTGTACCAGTTGGTAGACGAATGATGTTACATGCCACTTCCTTTCCCTGTGAACATCAATTTTTATTTATCACAGAACAATAAGTGAATAATGTGTTCTTAAAGGAAACTTACATTGCGTGTTTGGATGGTATATTCCACATCATTTCCTAATTTCAGTTCTTCTGTGGTTTTGGTTTCCGAGAAGTGGAAGAATATCTCTTTTACAATATCAGCTCTCTCAATGAATCCAAAGCTTTCTTTCATTGAACAAACAACACCTTGGTACTTCACCGGATGGGCTGGATTTTCCAGACGTACATGGCATGCACCAAGATTGCCACTAAAAAGTAATACCTGTTAAAACGCATTTCTCATTTGTATTTAATGGATCCATAGACTCACTGACTGAGAACCTTATTCAAGTTAGTTATCCCAATTGTAGTTGAGTAAAATTAATTTGGGTCAAAATAAGTCTTATTACTGAACTCAAAATTATTTTTTATCATGATAAATATCCAAAGATAAATATCAACAAACTTAATGAAAATACATACATATAGTCGATGTCAAAACACAACAGAATGCTTTTTAATATTTCTGCATGGAAGGACACAACACAATCAGAAACTTCAATTTTGAAAAGAAGTTGTTTTCTCTAAGGCTACCTGTTCAATATCTTGCTCCCATTACAGAGGTAAATCTGTGAAGGTCTGAGGAGCAGGAATGGTATTCTATATGATACATACACAAACATTTGACTCTCATTCAAAAAGGATGAAACCTCAAAAGTTCAAAGTTTTCTGAAAATTCCCAATAGAATATTCAGTGGAACTCTATGAGTAATGTTACAAACAATATGCTTTTGAGAAATAAAAACAGTTATTGCAGAGATAATCTCTCCGCAGCCGTATATAAAGGAGTGCAACACTAAAATCGTCAGTGCATTTTTCTGAGAGGATAATAAACTATGATAAATTCTATATTGATGTTTTGAACAATTCCATGCCATTTGTTTGTGTCCTATGATGTTATGTAGGATTTGATTTGTTGTTGGTTGCACTTGTTTATTGTTCATGAATTGGAAACACAGAAGTAAAACTTTGGATTTAGTTCTGTAGGTATTTGAAAAGATGTTGATCTTGATCGAATAAACAATTAATCAGTGTTAGTATGTTACCTAACACTTTCGCATATTACATTGTGTAGCATTCCTATGAATGACACCTGTTTCAATTCCATAACGAATTTTTGAAGTACAAACTGTATAGGAAAAAGCGATTTCCATATGAGTCAATGTTTATTTTGAAGTGGTTGTTTCTAGGATTTTCCTTCTAGTTTGTATCTGAAAGTAATTTTTAAATATAATCTACATAATATCTTTGTAAAGGTTTAAAATGTACCAAGTTGCTTGTTTTCTTCCTTCCTTTGAGTTTTCCACATTTTTTGAAGAAGAGAGCCAAATTCTTTTCAAGGACAAAACACAAGCACTACAGGAAAATCCTTAATGCGTTCTAAAAATGGTGCCTGTGCAAAAGTAGCGATTCACATGTGATTTGAATCTCCAGAGATTACATACACTGTTGTGATAAATGATAATGACCTTATATTTAATTGACAGGGTTCTCTTGATGTTGAAAAAGCTAAAAACTTCATTATTATAGTCTACACTATATCACTATTACCATAATTAACTTAGATATTTATTCCTTCAGAATTTGTATTACTGCTCACCGGTTATTTGTCGCGATTTGGAAACTAACTTTATCACCAGATCTCAACGTAACATTTCCTTCAACATCATCTTTGGTGTAAGGCAGAAAGAAACATTCTCCTCGATTCTCATAGCTGATCCTTCCAGTTATATCTCCACCTGAAGTTTCAGATACTCTGACTTCCGTAGTTACTGTTCCTGTTACACGCTCTTCACTCATTACCTAAGTAGAAGATAGAACATCATTTACTATTGTCCAATTTGATTGTTAGTTTGATAAGTACAATTTGGAACCTCTGGCGTGAAATTAATCTATCGAAAACACTTTTCCCTCACCAGAGCCAAAATGCTGTCTCTCGGCACACGTTTCGATAACCAAAATTGCATCGTCAGGAGATAACAGAGTCGAGAGACAGCATTTTTGCTCTGGTGTGGGGAAAGTGTTTTCAATTGATGGATTACTAGTAAATGCAACTTAAATTTCTTACAACTCAACAAAATTCACCAAATATTATTCATTCAGAAAAAGGGAATGGAGGTTAGATAATGACGAAATTGTTTGAAAAGTGAAATAATCTATCAAAGCTCTTATTCATAATTCTGCATTGCCACCTCAATGACAATTATATTTACGTTACCTTAGAAATTTTATATGAAGTACATTCAAAAACAATATATACCATAAAAAGACTCAATTTCTATGAAATAGTTATTTACCAAAAAAAACAATTTGATGATTGTTTATGAATAACAATAACAATTATAAAACTATATGTATAATCATTTGAGAGTAGCAAGATAATATATTTTTATCTTATCATTCATGTTTATCAGTCATTCCATTCAACTTATTATAAGCTCTGCTAATATATTCTCTAGAGATTCCAGTAATAAATTAATTTCAACAAAAGTTAATCGGCAGATTATTTGGGTATAATTTGCTGTCAACAGGAAAGAACTAATATGAACATAATTGGAAAAGTATTTTTCTCACACCCCATACCTATATTTACATCGGTTTGCAAGGCAATGGAAAATACAAATTTTGAGTTTCATTTGAAAGACATTTTTTGTGGAGGGATTGATGTTTGATGTGTTTTTTGGGGGGTATTCAACCTTTCGCAATCTGAAAAATAAGCTAAATCAATTGAAAATCTAGTGTAATAATGGACAAACTGACAAGTTCACCACGAAAAGTTACTGAGGAACGATTAGTCAGTAACAAAATTCAAATTTTGCCTTCAAATTAAATAAACAATGGAAAAAAATTAACTCATATACTCAGCTTTTTTAGATGGTTCATGTTTCAGAAAGTAATCCCGTTCCATTCTGAAAACACAAAAATTCACCTCAGACGAAGACAGGTATACAAGGTGTTTCCTAACAAAGGTACGAAACTTCAGAGAGAGATTCGTTAGGTCAAAAAAAAAGTTCCTATGAACATATGTCCGGAATTGCTTCGTTTCTGAGATGCAGAATGTTGAAGTTACAAAAAACGGTATTTCAGTTTGGCCCTTATTACAATTTAGGAGATTATCTATCGATTTAACTTGATTTGTGAAAAACAGCAAGAAACAAATTTCAAGGATTAGAAACACTTCCAATATCAATCATCCAAAAATATTTTAACCTATCAAGTATAAAATCAGCCGAAGTATTTAAATGAAAAAAAATACATACTTTTATTCTGTTAACAATTACTAACGAATTTAATTAATAACAGAATGGCTAATTCAACAATGTAATTAAAGGCATGGGATGAGACCTTGGTGTCTGAATAACTGAGAAGAACGCAAGAAGGAAAAAAGATAAAGACATATTTTCCCATTAGGAGGTACCTATCCTACATAGGTAGACACACATACAATACAAACAGTTTTAGAATCATTGAAAAAGTAAAGAATTCCTGAGACAATTGCATTTTATTTGGTTTTTTACACAGAATATATTATGACATTGAAAAACATTGTGAAATGTGGTTCCAGAAAGACAGTATTAGTAAGCTGTGTTAATAAAACAGTCTGACAGCAAATCTTCAAGCAGTTAATTTCGTTTTGTTGGCAATGGCGTGTGGATGCGCTCGATCTACGTAAATACTTTCCAGAGAGTGTATGTTGAAATTCTGATATAACAAATTTCATAAAGTCGTGTAAACGTAATCATTGTAATTTTCACAAAATAATCATTGAAATTGGTTTGTTCAACTGTTTGAGAAAGAATTCTGGTGAATTTTAAATACACCCTCAATTGTTATATTGATGCCTACTTGTAAAAGCATTATAAACAACTCAAGTGTTATTTGACAGTTATGCATTTCGTTCTGGTTCTGCATGTCATGTAGTCTGCCTCAAAGTACTCTCATATTGTTTTTTAGAGTAGACAGCTAGTAATATGATTGATAACTAGAAAGTTGCAACGGTCAGTTAGTCCATTTGTAATCAATTTAAGAAGTTGCTAGGTAATAAAACAAAAACATATAGACGATATCAAAAATAAATGAATAAAAATTAATATGGAGAGGTTAGAATTATAAATGGATGATAAATAATCAATAGATTATTGAAAATGTAAAAAAAAAATCCTAATAAAAATCTATGATTCAAAAGTTGAATTTATAAAGTATTTAGTAATACGAGATAATTGAGAGTGTACAGAGTATTAAATAGATAACCGAGTGTTCAATAAATTCGTGTATTTATTTCATCTGATATACTATAGTAAACGATAAATATTATTATAATATTTAAAATTTAAAAACAAAATTTTAACCTTGTGACCTCTTCTTGAAAAAAAGTCATTTGGTATAAAACATTAGCACCTGCTTTTTAAATTTTATTTGAAAAATGAATATTCATTTATCAAATGAGGTTTCAGTGATGGCTTCAAATAAAAAGCTGTTCCTTAACTTTAAGTTTTTATATGACATACAACCAGCAAAGAACATTTAATCGTCATATTTTAGGAAGTGAACCTTTTTATTTTCAATACTTTTGACAAGTTTAATATTCTATATATATATATGATTTGACATACCTTAATCATAAGACGATATGTGATATGTTATCTTGCCTCTATTAATTACTCTCATCACTTAGTCTAAAATTGAAGCTGATAGTTTCGGTTTATAAAAAAGGAATGACATCATCGAAATGTACCACGGAAGAGTGTACAAGTGCCAGTGCTAGAGTGAAGTCAAGGGAAATATTGGCAATGATATCAATACCTCATTCATCTAATCATTAGGACAGATTTAAATAATTTTATGCACAAACGTAGCGTAAAGCAGCACTTTATAGCCAGAGACTGGAATTCATTATAACGCCTGCTCAACGATTTTATCGCCCGCCGGCCAATAAAGTAGTCCTCGGGCGCTAAAGTGCTACTTTAGACCCGCAAATCAAGGCGATAAAGTGCTACTTTACGCCCGGTCGTGCATAAATAACTATTATGGATGGTAAAACATAAATAAAATTGAAACCTTTAGGAAGATGATTTCTTATAATTATTGAGCAAACAGTTCAATAATATGATGTATGGACCTAAAATTACTTACTACCTCTGGAGCAATTTTGGTAACTGCACTGGCTATGGGTTTACCAGTTCGCCTGTCATATGTCATTTCAAATTCAACAGGATCTCCAATCTTCAAGTGCTCAATAGTACCACTAAACTGGCTGAAGTGAAAAAATAAACGTGCTTGACGCTCACAACACTGGATGAATCCATAGGAGTGCTAAAAGTAAAAAAACATGTATGAATATGGTTGACAATGTTTTTTGTTGAGTGGTAAAGTATTAACAAAAAAACCTAAAAGTGGAAATCAGTAGATTATGTTGAAATAAATCACTAAAGATGACCCCACTATGAGGTAAACATACAAGAAAATGAAGAAATATTATAGACTAGCGATTAATATGGAAAAAATTTCATATAACTCAAACCTAATCATGAACGAAAAAATGTCAAAGTCTCTCATAAAACCCCAAAATGTAACTCCTAGCCCTCAAATCTTGTTGCGTGGCTTCAACGAATACTTTTGTTACTTTGGACAATAGATTATTCAGAAGTTCAATTCTAACAACACATATATCAAATTAATACAGAATAACAGCGTAGCCTATTCTTTTTACTCAACTTCGAAAAAAGTATTACAGTGATTCATTTAAGTTCGCAAAAGTTCAATCAAATCCACTTGAATCATCTTATAAAATCAGACTGACAGACAGCGATCTTCAAAAATAATAAAATTCTAACTGCATCCTCAATGTATATACTTGAATATGCTGTTTGCCAAGCAGAATTTACCACTTTATTGTTCCAATGCATATGAATATAATCATAACACACGTTTCAGTAACCTCTTAAGTGTCCCAAAACACAGAATGTAACTTTATAAAAAGTCCCTAATGTCATCACATTTTATAACATAATGCCAGATCAGGTGAAATTAACAAGAAGCGATGAAATCTTGCCAATGTAGTATCATCTCTCTATTAACAATGATTTTTCAAATTATAGCTTCTAGTTTTATACAACTGGACTTCTATATATTTTGATCATGTCACATATATTTCATTTTATATTCTTTTCCAGATAGGTAATTTGACCTACCATATATACTTGATGTATCCAAAAATGGTGAATAAACATTATTATTATTACCATATCTGCTGTTAACCTGCAAGAATAGTACTAAGACAAATTCACACTTGATCGACGAAAATATGTCACTGTCACTGATGAAGAGAAGTAGTGCAATCTTAAAGGAAAAAATTTGTGATAATCTGAAAAAGTTAAAAGTTGGTATGATTCTGATTTGCCAAAAAACAAATTTTATGACTTTCTGACTCATTAATGATCAATAATAATGATAGTTAAATCACTGATAATAAATCAAGTTCTGAATTTCTGTTTGAATACTGATAAAATACAAAAATTTTGTGAACACACTAAAATGCTAAATAAAAAGTTATCTGGATAATTACTCTAGTCAAATCTCATCCCAGGTGGGTTCCTAACATTCTGCTGCCTAACAAAGAGATGAGCTCAGATTTTACAGGACAGAAAATATAGTAAGATGGTTATGCAATGATCACTGTAAACCTCTATTCATAAATCATCCTATTTTAACTTAGTTTTGTCGTTTCTCAAAAATTGTTCATTTGTTGCATAAAAATATCTTTCGACACAACCTGACGACTTAATCCATACCACTTGTCAAATCCTCATTATCAACAAAATCTTCAACTATACACTCAATAATGTTTTGAGAGCAAAAAATCTACAATAATTTTTTATCAATTCAAGCTTAGAAAATGATATGTATGCACCATTAATTTACATATTTTTGATTTCTATATTGTACTATACATTAGGTTACACAATTCATTCCCAGTTTTAATGTTTTTTACAAATTACTTTATCGATACCAATAAACGTTTTAGGTAGCATTGGATTATTCCAATTTAGGAATGAAGAAAAATAAAATTTCTAGTTCGCCTGCAAAAAACAGTAAAATGCCAAAGGAATACATGAAGGTTGTTTCCATCCCATGGAAAAGTTACTTACCAGAAGTTTCTCTATGATCCCGGTCTCTCTGGTACCCAAATTTGAGGAGTTAGAAGAGTCATTGTTATAGCTGATGCCGCTGCTGCTACTGTTTCCATTCGAATACATACTGCTGCTGTTGTTCATTGAATTGTCGCCACTGCTGTTGTACACATTGTTTGTGTCGATGGAGAATGTTCCGATGGGGGGAAAACGAGGTGATGCGTTTGTCGTGCTTGAGGAGCCGTACAGGCCGTTGTTGTAAGGTGAAGACTTGTCTTGCAGCAACGGGAAATCACCGAAACGAGAACTTGAAGTTGATCGATTGAAACTGTATGATTGAGAAGGCTTGTTTGCTGAAAAGATAATGAGGATGAATAAAACAAACAGAAAAAGGGGGTAATTCATTCATTTTCAAAAATGTGTTTTATTATTATTAGTTCTGATAGAAACCTTATGAAAATTTCTGATATTCAGTGTCACTATTTTTACTCGGGTTTGGAGGCCGTCAATTTTTGGAATTTCTTCCTGAAAACCTTAGCCGCGAAAGCCTTCAACCATTTTGTCATTTCTGACATTCTATGATAGTATTCTGTACACCATTTATATTAAATAACACGTCAATCAACTATAGTTCTGATAAACTGGAAAATATATGCAAATATTGTAAGAAAAACGCTATTTCCCTACTATTGTGTGTGGAATGTGATGCAGTTTACCGTAATGGCTGTGCAGATAAAGCAAAAACTTGCTGCGAAAATTTGTTGATCAAGCAAATAATTGCAGATAAAAAACCATTTTCATCAACAACAAATAGTCACTAATCACTTTATTGAATAAGAAAATATTACTCCTCGAAGGAAAACTCACAAGTTTTATAAGCACAAATTCAATATCTCCTCATCGACAAGCAGTTAAATGTGTTTAAAAACATGGCATACAGTGATAACGTTAAATCCACAAAAAATGAGAGTTAAAAAAACAAATAAAAACTATGCTACCCAAACCAAAATAATGACTAAGCCTCTAGACAAGAAACTAAATATTGATAGAGGGGAAATTCCAAACATCTTCAATTTACGAGGTAGCTCATAGCTAAATTATAGATACAAGTTGCAAATGAAATTTTGAGAGTACAAACCAAACAACTAAATGAAAGTATAAATTTAGAAACAATGAGTCTAAAGCAGCTGTTTTTGTTCATAGTTGGGACAATTTTGATTGATAAACCATACAGAGGAAACAATTATCTAACCACCAAATTGGCCAATTAGTTGACAAAAACTGTAAATTCAAAAGAGAAAAGCCAAAAGTATGGATGTATATTTATGGAATAGAAAAAGAAGTTAAGGAAAATAATATAAAAACTATCTGAACGAAAAAACAACATATCCCAAGGAGAACTTTATTGTGAAACTCATCAGAACTGATAACCATTCGAAAACGTTCATAATAGCTGCCGATTTCAAGTTCAAAGGAGAATTTTACAAACCCTCTTTCTGGCCTAGTGCCGTAGGTTATAGGAACTTCGACTTCAGAAGAGATAAATTCATTCCAGAAGACAGCAACCAACCTAATTCTTTTTTAGGGCTAAACAATCATTCAGAGATACCAAGCAAAAAAACGGTCTCTGATAATTTTCAATTTATTTTAACATATCATCTATTTTAAATGTGTTACCATTTTTTATATATTAATACTTGACCATACTTTGATATTTTAATTTCGTGACTTGCTATAAATATGCAGCTGTGTATAATGTACTCAAATAAATGATTGTTCTATTCTATGAGGTAAATTCGTATTGTTATAAAATTGTAGAGTTTCAAAGACCAATAAAGAGGATACTGATTGATAAATATCATTTATCAAATCAGCATCCGTATTCACATTTTTATATATAAATATTTCTGGAATATTTTTTGAACTTTTTCAATGCCATCAATACCATCATCAATAAATGGATTTCATATGTAACTAGAATATTCCAGATGCGAACTTACAAGTGTCTCTTATTGTGTAATGGAAGTTTTTCTAATTCATATATACAGTCACAGTAATTTCTTTGAAAGGTAACACCTAGATCTTTAACCTAGTGTGCTTATTTAATATTTATTTTTATTTTATTCTTATTACACCATCCTAAATCCCTGCTCAAATCAACCTGAAAATTAGTGCAGTGTTCAATATTGTCAATTTCCGTATAGATTTTAAAATAATCGTAGATGTGCATATTGAAGATGCAAACTTGGTTGGTGAAACGCGCGTTATGAAAAGTATCGCATGTATGGTAATTGCAGAAAGTGCTTGTTTTTAAATTTATTCTATTCCAGAGGCTCCAGTTTTGCCTTTTGTTGATTTTTTTCGTTTGTATATATTTGACATTTCACTTACTGTTAAACCATTTATTTGTTTTCATTTCAGGTTAATATAATTTGTTTGCTGTACAAATTAGTGTACTTACATTTTTTTGTTTCAACAAGTCATGCAAAATAAACTGGTAATTTCTATCATTTACAATAATTTTTAACATTACATTAATTTCCATTGTATATTTTCTTCTACAGATTTCAAATCTGTCAACACCTTTTTTAAACAATGGAAGTCCAAACTTGTAAAATTCACGAAGAATGAAAAACACAGATGAAATTGTAAAAAAATGTCTACACAAAAATGACTCACTAAAATGTCAAAATTAAGGAAACCACCAGAAAAACTAATTTTTTGTTTTAATGAAATCCTAATAGTTTCACCCATTAATGTTATGAATTTCTCCTAGATATTCGAGTATAAGAATACAAGATAGCAAGAAATGGGATATGGGCCCAATCAATCTTTCTATCCTTCAACTTCCCAGGTTTAGAGTCTTGATGGATCACACATAAACTTTCTTTCACTAAGTAGTAAGTACACACCACCTCGCCTTTATCAGCTTGGTCCACACATAACCTTGCCTTTGCCAGCTCAATCTCTTCATCATTCAAGATGTTCGTTTTTGAAATTTTATAAAAAAACTGAAATTGGTGATAATTGGGGCCATGCCCGATAATAAATTTTCCTGATATATTCGTTTCCAGGATCAATGGATTAAAAACGGGCTTCAATTTAGAAAGTTTTGTAAACTGAAAAAAAAATCAAGATCAAAGTCAAATAAAGGCCTTTGGACTGCAAGACAAATCGTAAGTTGTGTACTGTCTTTTCCGTTTACACCTTGAGTAACTTGAGTTAAGTTTTTTTGACTGTACTGTAAGGCAATTTCATTTTGTTTTTTGTTATAAATCACGGTAGTGTAGAGGTTAGCACATTCGCCTTTCAAGCGGACGACCGGGGTTCGATTCCCCGCCGCGGCCACCGTGCTGGGTAATCGCACGTTAAAAGGTAAGGCCTCGATAGAGAAGTATAAAATCAAAAAGTGTTTTTCCTGAAAAGAGTTATACTTATGATTATTATCAATGGAACTATCTTCACATTTCGTACAAATTGAGAGGGTTCCATGAATGAATAAAAGGGTTGATAATTACAACTGAAAAAAAATTCAGTAAAAACTTACCGTTACTAGTCATAGGCTTGAAATCTAAAATGCTGCTGTCTTGATTTGTGTCGGGAGGCGGCTGGAAGGATTTCCACTGAGGATTCGTGGACATGTTTTCAGTTCGGTACAATGATTTAGCTTCTTCACACTTCTTCTTATAGTTTCTTAAGTGTAGTGAATATCACAGAATGGTTAATCGGTATTTTTAGAACAAATACCGCACAGAGTCAATTATGGCAGCCGATACCGAGCAATTATTCAAAAAAATACCCACTTTGAAAATGATTCGATTCGCAATATACAATATATGCAACTGGCATCAACAAGTTCACAATACTTCATTAAGGAAAACAATCCAATCATAAAAAATACAATCCAGTCACTCAAAATTTGTAAGAACGAATGAAAAATTAAATAAAAAT
The DNA here is from genome assembly GCA_015342045.1 of Leptinotarsa lineolata. Taxonomy (NCBI): domain Eukaryota; kingdom Metazoa; phylum Arthropoda; class Insecta; order Coleoptera; family Chrysomelidae; genus Leptinotarsa; species Leptinotarsa lineolata. The sequence continues at coordinate 6,298 of WOGR01000017.1, read as the reverse complement.
CCTCAGATGTCTTCAATGCGTGCTGGGTGCGTATTGTGCTGTATGCTCATAATTTTTATCAAGGCCAGTGGTTGCGCAGGATACTGGTTACTTCGAATTTTCTATGCTAAATTTTGAGGTTGTTAGTTACACAAGCTGAAACAGAACAAAAACATTTACTTTTACTATAAGGAAAATATTCATGATAATAATGATACAATTTATTCTTGAAGACATCAACATCATACGACGTGTCAGTATAAGCAAAGGTAAATATGCTATTAATAATAGTTTAAAATAAAATAATTTGCTCAGACTAGAAGATAATGTAGATAGTCAGAAAGAAATTCACCCACACCGTAGTAAGACTTAGTAACCCTTAAAATTCAATATTTTTATACTTGAATAGCTATGATAGGATCAATTTTCAGTTGTTACATGATCTTTATAAATTCTTCCATGATAAAATAAGTTTACTGAAATTACAGTGAAGTACAAACATTTCAATCGCTGAAGCAGGTTGGTTGGGTAACAGGATCAATTTTAATTTAAAGAACAATTATTTTTTTGCCGACGTTTCGAATTTAATTAAATTCTTCTTCAGGACTCAAAAAGTAGTTCATTCATGTTGAACATATAACTATTTTAAAAACCATCAGACATATTAGATACATAATAAAAAAATTATAAACTATACAACAACCAAATTTTTGAGACAACACCAATGCAAACGACGTGAAACAACCTTTCTTCAGAAAAAATATTGGATCACTAACCTAGGGTACTAACCATTTTATCGCTATTGAAACATTCAGGTTCGAACAAGTTAAAGTTTAATTTTTATCATCAAATTGAAAGTGATTGAAACATATTCAATACATAGTTCTGAAGACCAATTGATTGATCTCTCAAGTGCTTCGAAGTTTTTCAAATTATTTGTTTACAAAAAGTTATTTAGTTTCTTTACAGATCAAAAATTATATAGCAAAAATCAACACGGCTGCTTTCCAGGAAGAAGTACCGAGACAGCTCTCTTTAAATAACATTTTCAACAACCTTGATGCCAGTAATGTCTGCTGTGGAAGATTTCTGGATCGATTTTGAAATATTATTCACAAAATTAACAACTAAATTGGATAAAATCATTTATGTGTGGACGCAAACGAGTCTTAAAAATTAAAGACTCGAAAACAAACCAGTTCATACAGTAAGAACGCCTTGAGATGAATAGAGGCTTTCCTCAAATTAGTGTGTAGAGATCACTAATATTTATATTAATGATCAATGCTCTATTATTGAAGAAAATCAAATAATTATTAATTATGCGGAAGATAGTATCTTATTTATTTCAGCACCAAATCCATCAGAAATCTTATTGAAAGCTAATGAAATAATTAGACGAATTCAATATTGATTTTCAAATTCTAAACTAGTATTAAATCAAGAAAAAACAAACTATTCATTTCAGGACATACCATGGTACATATAAATACGTTAATATAATTATGAATTAACAGAAAATATTGTCATCTAATTTTTAATTCAACACATAAGTCAAATGTTTCTTATGTAGTGTCTTTACGCCCAAAGAAGCCATTGCATGTGAAAAAATCTGTCATATCTACAAATAGTACAAATCCAATGTATTCCAAATAATGACATCTAGCAGGTCTACAAAATCAGCAAAATAACCATGCTGAAAACTTCACAAATTTTTCCTTACTGGGGGGGGAACTTATATATTTATGCATTCACAGTTCACAACTAAGAGATACACCAATAAAAAACATTTATGAAATCACAGTTATAATTGAAATCATCAACTTGGAAGAAAATCATATAAATCATAATAATATATTATAAAGAAATGGATCAACAATTGATGAAGTATTAATCAAATTGTTAGAAAGTAGGTATAAAAATATTTGTGGTGTATTTTACTACAACATAGCTATACGAGTTATTATACATTTACTTAAAAATAAATGTTTAACAAAAAATTAAATGTGAATCAGGTTAGATATGGAGGTGTCAGTTTGAAAAAAAAAATTATTCTCGAATGAAAAATACAAAAAAGTTATCAGAACATGATATAAAATACATTAGCCAGCCATAAAACTACATTAGAAACGTGTATTTGAAACACAAAACGAGTCAAGGTATAGAACAACGGTCATATTATCGATTTATTTATGATATAAAGCTTATTATAATTATATATTTCTCGCATGTAAGAACTTTCAACATGTATTTAATAACATAGAATAAGTATTTTCACAAAGTATTTCAACAAACAGGGCATTTGCTGCGTAGATTCTGTCACAGGAAAGATGAATTAAAAAAAGGTTAAAAATCAATTACTTTCATCAATTACGACAGTAGTACGATAATATAGAATATAACTTTGGGTTTGGAATGCGCGTTATATTTCAAAATAGATGTCTAGTTAGATATACGACATAATTTGTTGTATTTTTGTAATTATTTTAGAAATTATCAACTCACCACGACACAGCACAGCACTGACGACATGCCGCCATGTTGAATGTCAACATGCTAGAAGAAAACAAAAACCGTCAAAAGAATTCATCTCATTGGTTGCGACCAATAGTACTTTACTTTAGTACAGGGGTTTCCAATTTTATTTGGCCAGGAACCCTAATTAAGCATACATTTTTTTACGGAACCCTAGCTGGTTATTTCGATAAGTGAAGTGTTCACCTGGTAGCTTGAATGTTATCATGTTACGACTCGATGAAAAAAATTTATAAATGAAAAATAATCATTATAATGTAACAACTATTCGATATGAAGAATGAAATTTTCAACATATTTTCTTATAATAGTATTAAAATTGGGCTTTATGTTCGACAGTTGGATGCGAAGATCCGAAGCTGCATTCAGTCTGTTTATATATTTATTTTTTCTGTAAGCGTACGCTGAAAATTCGGTAAACCGGTAAGTCGTTGGTAAGACGTCACAAATGGAAGCAGAACTGAAATAGCTTTTTTCAACAACTACGGGGTATTTAGATCTCCATAGAGCGCGCGGAACCTGTGATTCTTCTACGGAACCCCAGGGTTCTGCGGTCCACCATTTCGGAATATAGGCTCTAACATTGTTTTAGACAATGGCTCTAGTATACTCCCTTTGTATATAGACTAGATGTTTATTTCAAATCTAATGTGTTTCTATTTATTAGAAGCTGATTTTCAATATACTGTTGTTGAAAAACTCAGTTGGCATCTAAGTTTTTACAAGCCAATCGGAAGTCTTGATCAATCACTTTGGCTTGCAGCTAGAGTTTGCTGCGATTTATTGCTTTGCCTTCAGTAACTTACAGCGCTTGAAGTCGCTTTACCGCTGAATGTTGCAGGCTGTTATTTCTGAATCCTGCCGCAGACAAAATTAATGCGTTTTTGATGTGAAATATCTATAACCGCACATAAACCGATTAATGGCGTGGCGACGCATGCCATGGCGACGAATTACCACGCGCAATCGACTGTGCGATTTTCTTCCCACTGGTTCGGCGTTAGGCTATCTCTCTCGCCACACTGAGCTCGGATACCTATAGTGTATACAGTTGTGTTTACTACAGTATATATAACCTGTGATTTACTAAACGAATAATTTTTGAAAATAATCAAAAGTAAAATATGTCTGACAGTGATAGTTTAGAAAGTGAAAATAAGCAGCCTCCTGCAAATAAAGTAAAATCACATTACGACACTCTATATCAAGTAATCAGTAAGTTAATTTTATTTTTATATTTTATAATTAAAGTGTGCATTTATCTGTGCATTGAGCCCGCGTATATTTGGTCTGTCTCAAGGGTCAGTGAATGTAAAAGCTACTCTCTTGGTAGATTAAAATTTACACAATTTTCATAGCACATAATATTTATGAATTATTCATTAATTAATTTAAATTTCATTCTCATGAAAAATAATGCACTAAAACACTTGCTTGAAGAATTAATTTCATAAAGACTGACCAACTTGTATTTAAAAACCGGCTGATAGCGAGTAGCGCACGAATGTTTTCGTTATTTGTTATTAACAGGAACATCAGAAATTAAACAATTAATTAATTTTCGAATGATGGTGGAATTTATATTGAAACATTTATTGTTGATATTTATAATTTAAGGTCTTCAATAATATATTACAATAACTAGTTAAGATTCTTGAGTTTGCTAGTATATTAAAGCCACATAATTTTTTTAATTACATGTTTTTTATAAATATTTCAGTACCCAATAATCATCACAGGGGTCACAAAATTTTATCATTGATGTTTCACATCTGCCATGCGTCCTGTGACGGCTCACTTCTTTTTTCTTCGTTGAATGATCACGCTGTATATCTGATAATTGATAATTCTGACTTGGCATATATAAATCCATTTACAATAAAAAACAATATAATGGAATCACGGTCAATAAAAAATATTGCTCTCTAAAACGGCTTGACTATACATATATTTCATTCTTTTGTAAAATATGTTATTACATTTGACATCTCGTTGATTCAAAAAAACGCTATTATGCTACATTTGGCGCAGCGCTTTCCGCTTTTTGTCCTGGACGCAGCCATTCTACTCATTTTTATACTTCTTACAGTTACAAGCTGTTATTTGATTATCCTCAATCATGTAATATCATATTCAAATAACACTTTACTTTAAGATTTTCACCAATTTTTAAAATGTATGATTGGAAAGGGTTGCCTCCTTTTCTGTTTAGTGAATTGCGGTTTATTGATCATATTTTACATGTTTATTTTGTTGATTTCCGCTTTATTTCCATTATTTTCGATAATTTTAATAGTATTTTCATAGAATACCTCATCTGTAGTATTATGATCTTGTCCTCTGTGAACCAAATTTGAAATTCCAACCAATGTGAAGTGTCGATACATCTTGTCTACGATTGGCACAGAATACAGAATATTGGCTGTGGCAGTGGAGCGTGGAGCACAGAAATATTCTATGACTGGATTCTTGGTTTTGATTGGAGTTTGTGGTTATTGTGAATTTTTGTTTTGATGAGTAAAATTGAATATAATTGCTTTTTTAAGTAAAAGAAAAAGTTGAGGGATTGTATGATTGTACATCCGATATCTGTATTATCAACAGGAATGGGAACTGAAGTTTCCCATTATCATTGGAATGGGAATGTCTTCCATATTCAATAATATTCTACAATTTATACCAATAGCCTGTGGTTACACATATTCTATTTTTATTTTTGACTCAATCAGAAATTCTAAGAGTTAGAAACTTTTTCGGCCATAAATATTTTATCTAGCGTAATGGAAGCTATATTTCATGAAAAGGTCAGTCTTTTGCAATTTGTTAATAAATGTTGAAGTATTGCTTATTTTAGCAAGAAGGTTCCTTGTGCGCTCAGCACTGTTTAAACTCACTTTTACAAGGATCGTATTTCACCGCAGTAGATCTGAGTTCTTTAGCTCAGAAGTTAGATGATGAAGAGAGACGAAGAATGGCTGAATGTGGAGAAGAAAGTGAAGAGTATCGCAAGTTCTTGCAGCAGCCCTCTGGGAACATGGATGATAGTGGTTATTTTTCTGTGCAAGTAATAAGCAGTGCTCTTCAAGTGTGGGGCTTAGAATTAGTGCCTTATTCAAGTTCAGATAAGCGAATCAGCATGAATGACCCGAGTCGAATGTATGCCTTCATATGTAATTATAAAGACCATTGGTTGACTATTCGAAAAATCGGAAACCAGTGGTTCAATCTCAACTCCCTATTATCAAAACCAGAACTAATTTCGGACACATATTTATCTTTATTCTTGGCACAATTGATGAATGATGGGTATTCAATATTTGCTGTTTTCGGAGACCTACCAGAATGCACTGCCGATGAAATTCTAAGAAATAATCCTGCACGTGCGGTCCCTAGGCCTACTTTGATAGCTTCTTCATCTAATGAAAGCGATCCTGACATCCAAGTAGCACTTAAGCGTAGCTTGAGAGACGAACATGATTGCTATACTCCTGAAAATGAAGATAAGGATTTGCAGGAAGCCCTGAGGTTGAGTATGCAAAATTTCAACAACAGGTCAGAAGAAGATGATGAGGAAACCTTGTTACGAAAAGCTATTAATATGAGTTTGGACTGTTAGTAGTCTTTGAATTTGGACCCCCTTTTGTATATATTAACTGTTATTTTTTTGTTAATATTCTGTAATGTTTCAGTTTTTATAAATTGACAAATTCAAATTCAGTTTATTCATTCAAAGGACCCATTATGGTATAGAACATGTCAGGATATAATGTCAGTTATATATATA